>VXBO01014951.1:161379-211726 GCA_013400135.1 Rhinoptilus africanus | reverse complement strand
GAACACCTCCCCGCGCGAAACACCCCACTACAGGGGGTGGGCGGCGGGGGGGCTGCCCTGCTTTGTTTTGGTAGGGCCTGGCAGAAGTGTGGGGCCAGCCCCCACACACGCCCCCTCACACCCTCCACCCCCGGCACCCCTCGCCCACGCAGCACAGCACCCCACGGGGGGGTCAGGCTGGACACCCGTGGGCGAGACCCGGGTGTCCAAGGGGAGCAGAGGTCCCCGGTGAGCCTCAAAATCGCTCCGCAGCAAAGCTTCGGGCTCTTGTTGCCAACATCCCTCACCCCACGGACACCACATCCCTGGGACAGCGCATCAGGAAAAAGGCCCTTTGCGAGCACGGGGAGCCCAGATCTTGGGGAGACCCCCTGGCTCCAAGGGGAGATACTCCAAGGCAATATACGTGCCTTACATGCCCGAGGCTGCAGCCTTGAGGGTCACCTGGGCTTCCCCAGCATCCACCATGGCCACCAGCACAGCCAGGAAGGGGTGCCTGGGGAGAAGCCATCCAGCCTTATGGGCAGCTCAAGCTCCTTGGCCTGTGCCTTTTGCGCAGGGTCACTGCGTACCAAAAGGTCCGCCAGCTCCTGCAGAGTCCCCAATCATCTACATGAATAAGACTGAAATTACAAGCAAGCCCTTGGGTTGTATCCCTAAGCTCGGCAGCAGAAGCCAAAACCGTTTTGAGTCTGCCTGTCCTCTTCAGCCCGAACACAGCAGAAGCTTCAGCCGAGCGGAGATGTTCTGCTCCCCGTTTCTACCAGGCACACCACGGGACATCTCTAGCTCTTCATTACGGAGATCCTCAACTGAAACCAGGCAGCAAGCAAACTGGAAGCAGCCAGCCGAAGGGTGAGGTGGGAACACTGTGAGCACTTTTGAAGGTCTTGCAGCTTCAGGGCATCTTCAAAGGGCCCAGAAATACAGAAATCCCCATAGTAAAAGCTACATCCCCCATGAACTGGGGGAGATGGATGAAAGGGGGGAGACAAATGCAGAGGGGAGAGGTTTGGTTTCGCTAAATAGGTGTCCAAAATGGACCAGTGTTCTGGATGAGCAGGGTATGGACGTAGCCAAACAAGCCAGGGACGCAGCCAAACCAGCTGCTTCTGCTCCGGACCCGGGCGGAGCGATGGTGCTGCACCCAACCATCAGCAGGGAGGCTGACGAAGCAGAATGACGGGCTGGATGGCTTATATCCCACTGTCCTGCGGGTCACACCTATGCAGGGAGTCAGGTTAGCAGCAAGGGAGCAAAGGGCAGAGCAGTGGGACGGGGAACGTGCTTGACTCCCCCTCTAGCACCATTTTATTCTGCCCGAGTCCAAACCCATGGTCTTGGCATAATCTACAAATCGACTCTGCAGCTCAAGAGCTCAGTGCAGGAGCGAGAGGGAAATGTACGGAGGAGATAAAAAAAAAACATTTAAAGCCCACCTTTGGTTGCCCCTTAGGAGTAGCACCCTAAAAGGTAAGCAGCCATCCCTCATCCCTAGTGGGACACCTTCCGAGGGGCAGGCTGGAGGAAGGGGATGGACACTCCCCCATCCCATCCAGCCGTAGCATCACAGGATGGTTTGGGTTGGAAGTCAAAGGTCATCTATTTCAACCACCATTGCAATAAGCAGGGGCAGCTTCAACTAGATCAGGTCCCTCAGAGCCCCGTCCAACCTGACCTCGAATGTTTCCAGGGATGGGGAGAGCTCTGTTGTAGGAAGTTGAGCTCCAGTGCCAGCACGGCTGGACCCTCAGCCCTCCAGTTCTCTCTTGGTCCCTTCCACCATCTGCCAGGTTAGGGCAAGCAACAAAACGTCCTTCAAACCAAGTACCTCTTGGTCTGTACAGGATTTTTCATGCAGGTTTGCCCAAAGAACCCCTCCATCAAAGCCTCCAGCCTTGGGTTTCACTTTAACCTGCAGGGACGGGAGTTGGGGAGGGGCAGTGGAAGGTCTCTGAGAGCTGATTAAGCATGTTTAACCCTTGGATATGCCCTCCTTCATTATTTCACGCTAGCTGAATTATTATTGCACCAGCCTCCCCACGCTGAATGGCTTAGCTGTGTTACACCTGCGCAGCTGGTGGTGTGATTTGGCTCTATAGGTAGGTGTTTGCTTGAACTGTTTAATTAGCGTTTGCAGTAATGTGCAGCACATACATGGCACGGTACAGGTCAGCATCCCCACGGTGGAAATTTGGATGGCTTCTGCATGGTGCCGGGGTCCCCGCCAGGGAGGGAGCCATCCCCAGGGGCACCGGTCTCCCTGCGGTGTTGTGTTTGTCACACACATCCTCCTCTGTAAGCCCCAGGAGATCCTGAGGGCAAACTCCAGGTGCCCCGTGCGTGGGAGGCTCCATCCCACCCATCTCTCAGTACCATCATCTTTGTGGCCTTGGGATTGCATCCCCTTTCGTACCACAGGTAGTGGTGGATTAAGGCCCACGTTCCGTATAATAATGTGAAATTATCTACTTATTCCAAATACATTCAGCCTCTGGATGTGATGGGGGTGGATCTTATCATTCAGCAGTTTGGTTATTTTCCACAGATAACCTCAGGGATGTACCGCACCATCTCAACCACCCAGCGGCTTCCTCAGCTTTCTCGCTTCCTTCGTGTCCTGCATCCTGGCCCCAGAGAGGGGCTGTAGGTTGCAGCACGTGGCCATCAGCAGAGCTGGCTGGGCTCTTAGCTTTACCAGCCACGCGGCTGCCGGGTGCCATGCCAGTTATCTGAAGACGGGGTCAGCCCCTGTTACCTCAGCTGAGGCTCTCAGGCTGACCCAGAGGCACCGTGACACCCCGACATTTTGAGTCACCCGCCAGGAGTCATTCCTTCCTCCAAAGGGACCAGTTGTTGGCTGCTGGAGGGTGGGCTGGATGAAGCCCTTGGCTCTCCCAGCCACGGGCTGCATGTCCCGTGTCTGCGATAATGTGAAAAATTGGGTACTCAGCTCACGAGGCCAGGAGGGCATCTGTCCCTGTACTAACCCGTGGTGGGCCTGGGAGGGACGGTATCTGGCACCATGGTTTTCTTGGTACCCCCTCACCTGGTCTTTGGCCAGCCCAGACCAAGCGTCCCGTTACCCTTAGACGTGGGTCCACTCCAGATCCTTGGGGGTGGTTCTCCTTCCCCCTCCTTGGCCAGGAGGTGCAGGATTCCTGGCTGAGGACCAGAGCTGCTTCAGGGGATGTTTCAGCTGGAGCCATGCATCACATCAGTTATCCCGCAAAGGTACTCCGTTCCCAATCCAGGGAAGTCTGAGGGACATTCTTCAGCTGGGTCCTATCTGATTTCCCGGCATGGATGGAGGGAGAGTGAATAATTTATCTCCTGTCCTCCAGCTCCCTCCCGGTTCAGATTTCACCTCAACTCTGCTTCGCCCCTACCCTGAAGAGGCGCTCCAGTGCCCGCTCCCGTGTGTGCCAGTTTCCAGCGTGGGTCAAGATGGCCAACACCTCCCAGAGACCCGGCTGGTCCTGGCGCTGCTTATCCGTGTGCCAGAACGTCAGTAAATGGAGCAAGAGAAATAACGTTGTGAACAACAGCAGCTCCAGGTGGGTTCCACAACAAGTCTTATTTTCAGTTCCTCTTTCACGGCGTAACTCTAGCATCTACATTGTGCTTTATTGTTCATTATGAATTCAACAGCAGCAGACAGAGGCCCTGATTGAGTTTGGGGCTGCGCTGTACCAAGCACCGTGGGAATATGCAGCAGGACGTAGCCCCTGAAGAAGACACGGTTGGCCCAAGAACATGTCCCTGCATGAAAGGCGAGAAGCTATTTGATGTCTTTTTCTATTATGAGATATATGCAAAAGTAATGGATGCCAGTGTTAGCAGTGAAACCTATTTTATCTTAGTAATTTAAAAAATTTTTTGGTTTTTACTTGTTACTGCATTTCTGGTGAGGCTCCACCTGGAGTACTGTGTCCAGTTCTGGGCTCCCCACTTCAAGAAAGACAAGGAACTGTAGTGGAGGACTACAAAGATGATCAGGGGACTGGAGCATCTCTCTTAGGAGGAAAGGCTGAGGGACCTGGGTCTGTTTAGCCTGGAGAAGAGAAGACTGAGAGGGGATCTTATCAATGGTTATCAATATGTAGAGGGTGGGTGTCAAGAGGATGGAGCCAGAGTCTTTTCACTGGTGCCTGGCAACAGCATGAGGGGCAACGGGCACAAGCTGGAACACAGGAAATTCCATCTCAACATGAGGAAAAACTTCTTTTCTCTGAGGGTGACAGAGCACTGAACAGGCTGCCCAGGGAGGTGGTGGAGTCTCCGTCTCTGGAGACATTCAAAACCCGCCTGGACGCGTTCCTGTGCAACCTGCTCTAAGGTGACCCTGCTCTGGCAGGGGGGTTGGACTAGATGATCTCCAGAGGGCCCTTCCAACCCTGCCATTCGGTGATTCTGTGATTTCTTCACATTGTCGAACATCTTCTGCAAACGGTGATGAAGGTTTGCCAGGCTCAGGGAGCATTACAGCTGCCTGTGGCTCCGAAGCTACTTAATAAAACCAGTTAATCATAGCATCATAGAATCCTCTAAGTTGGAAGGGACTTCTCAGATCACTGAGTCCAACCATAAACCTCACGCTGCCAAAACCACCGCTAAACCCTGTCCCTCAGCACCACGTCTACCCGTCCGTTAAATCCCTCCAGGGATGGTGGTTCCACCACCTCCCTGGGCAACCTGTTCAATGCTTGATAACCCTTTCGGTGAAGAAATTTTTCCTCATATCCAATGTAAACCTCCCCTGACGCAACGTGAGGCCGTTTCCTCTTGTCCTGTCCCTTGTTACTTGGGAGAAGAGACCGCCCCCCACCTCGCTACAGCCTCCTTTCAGGCAGTTGTGGAGTGTGGCAAGGTCTCCCCTCAGCCTCCTTGTCTCCAGGCTCACACATCTGGGCGATGCCACGGGGACGTCGTGGCTTTGCACANTCGGGCGAGGCGCTGCCCCGGGGAGGCCGGCCGGGCCTGCTGGGGGCCGAGGTCTGGGCGGCGGGGAGGGCGCTGTGTCCGCGGCGGGGTTTGCCGTCCCTGATGTTCAGGTGGCGGGGCGTCTTTGCCAGAGCAGCGTCTGCTGGGCCAGGCGGCCGGGGCTGGGCGCGTGTGGGGGCCGGGAGCGCGGCGGGGGTGAGGCCTGGCGGCTCTCTGCGCCCCCCCCAGCGCGGTGGGGCCGTNCGGGGGGGGTGGGGGTTCGCACCGTCCTCGCACCTTTCTGGCCCCGCTCCCCACCCGTAGCGCCACCGGCCTCTCGCGAGACGCCAAAGCGCGGCACGCACCTGCGCAATGCGTCACGGCGGTGAGGGGCGGGGCGACTATAAAAGCCGCCCGCACGGCTGTTTCCGGCCCTTCCGGCCCGGCGCGGGGACAAGATGGTGGGTGTCGCTGGCGGNCTGATGACGCACTTCGCCCCCTTCCCTCCGCAGGGTCGCGTTTTGTCTTCGATGAGGTCACGCGTATGCGAGGCCTGGTGGAGGTGTCAGATTTTACTTCTGCCGGGCCCTGCCACAGATATGTAATCTTAACAAAAAGGCCCTTTTTTGAGGGCTGGTAAACTTTGTCTACTGCAGGCAACTTGGTTTTTTTTAAGATATACGTCTTAGCTGTTGGTTGTTAGCTGCATGTTTAGCTTTACAGTATTTTTGTTAAATTTGGGGGTGATAACTAGGCGGCTAATTCTTTTTTGGGCTGAGAGTCCTGCATATACAGCCCAGTCTTGCTTGGCCCTCAGGTTGCAGTGGGAGGCAGCAGGGCTTGTAGCTGAGGAGAACAGCTTAGGAAAAAAACCCCTGCATTTCCACCCAAAGTGACTGACTCAGAGGTGGATGTTGAAATACTGTTTTACTTTTCAAACTGTAATTGCTTTTTTACTTATTTTTTTAGTGTTACTGATTTGTTGAAACATTGAAAAGTTATCTGTGCATCTATTTTCTAGGCTTCTGGGGTGCATTGAGATTCTGATGGCCTGCTGTGGCCAAACTGCAGCTTATGTGGTTTGCGAACTAGAGTGGGACTTGGTGATGTCGTAAAATAAGCTTGAAAGGGAGAGGCCATCAAGAAAATCTAGGAAGGGCATGTTTGGGGCATGAGGATAAAATGTTGTTCTTACAACATTTTAATGTAATTCAGAAGCCAAATGGCTGATAATGAGAAGAATTTCTAAAGTGCAAAATGTCCTGTATATACGTAATATTCATGCTTCAGGGCAAGAAGAGAGTTGGCCTTGGCCCTTACTTGGGTAGAAGTGTATCTCTAGAGCAAACGCTAAATGTTATATTTTCTTTCTCTCCAGTCTCACCGCAAGTTCTCAGCTCCGAGGCACGGGTCTCTGGGCTTCCTGCCCCGCAAACGCAGTAGCAGGCACAGGGGCAAGGTGAAGAGCTTTCCCAAAGATGATCCCAGCAAGCCTGTCCATCTCACTGCCTTCTTGGGGTACAAAGCTGGCATGACCCACATTGTCCGTGAAGTCGACAGACCTGGATCCAGTACGTATTAACGTTCCTCTGAAAGGAGGAGGTAGTTCTCTTTTCCTTATGAACGGCAAAAGATGACCTGTTTGTTACCAGCTCTGGATTTTAGTCCTAGCTTGACTTCAGCACTCTCAAAGTCATGGAATGGGTGGGGTATAAAGCCCCCAAACCCCTCCCACTTCAATGTGAGTGATGTCCCAGCAGCAAGACTGCACGTATAGTGGTGTCTGTCAATGATCCTGTTTCTGAGATGTGCCATGACCTGATGGTTTCCCTTAGCTGTACTGTAACAGGCTACTTAGGATGACTTTTCCTCGATAGATGGACTTAAGTAAATTACCTTTGGCATGTATTTAAGTCCTGAATGTAGTTCTGTTATTCACTACTGTCCATTGCACCTATCGGGCTTTGTCTGTGCTTCCTACTGAGGCAGCCTCAAATCTTTCAAGGCATGAAAATATAAAAGTAGGTTACTTTACCATGCATCATCTTTGCCTTTGTGAAAAGAACTTGAGTCATGTAACCTTTCACGTGAAGGATTTGTGAGTGAGAAAGAACAAACGATGTTTAATAGCTGGTGCTAGTGCTAATTGTTATGCTGTACTTCTCTCTTCATCCAGAGGTGAACAAGAAGGAGGTGGTTGAGGCGGTCACTATCGTGGAGACTCCTCCCATGGTCATTGTGGGCATTGTGGGATACGTGCAGACTCCTCGCGGTCTCCGTAGCTTCAAGACCATCTTCGCTGAGCACATCAGCGACGAGTGTAAGCGTCGCTTCTACAAGAACTGGTAAGACGGCAGGGCTTTTGCTTGTTGCCTTAACCTTGTGCTTTGGATTATTTTTTCCTGCTGCAGATTATGCTGGTACAGCTTTTTAAAGGGCCTTTTCAGCAATTTCACTGCTTCTTCAGCAGTGTTTGGCCTTGATGAAGTGGCCTAATAATAGGGGAGGCTGTAGGAATGGCTCTGGGAGGGTGACAGCATAGTGTTAGTTAGCACACTTCTTGGCACGGGGGAGGCAGTGTTAGGCTCTGCCTGAGATCTCCTTTATGGGCTACGCATGATGATACTTCGACGGGCGGACATAAGGAAATCGCCTCCGGCGCTTGTTGTTGATTGTCGAGTCCTGACTGTAGCCTGGTTTTCTCAGGAAAGGGGAAGACAAGTGTTACTTCTGATTACTGTTCCAGGCGCTGCTGTTGTGATTCAGAGTATGTGCATTTGCCCAAGTGTGGCTCCAGCGTGTCTAGAGCTTGCAGCCTGTTTATGAACTTTGCAGGCTGAGAAGACGTCAGAGTAGAGCAATAATGATCTCTAGGGTGTTAGAGTAACGACCTCACTGTTGGGCATAGCTCGGACTTGCACAGGGGGAAATTACGGTATTCTGAAGCAGATAGCAGTTGACAATTGCTTTAAAGATCTGTTTTTTCTGTTATTGTTCGACATCTCTCTACAGTCCTTTGTCTTCTGTAACATGAATGTTAATGTGCTTTGGAACTCATGGCAGCTCCGCTCAGCTCTGGCAACTTTGCCTTTGTCTGATGAGCTCCAGGCTCCGCTTGCCAGTGGAAAAGAGTCCTTAGAAGCTGGCAATGAGCCGAAACCAGCTGAGGTGGCAGCTCCTTCCGCTCGTCCCCACTTCCCAGGGGATTGATGAAGGGCTTAGCCAAACCTTGTCTCTGCTCTGCTCCTGAAGGCACAAGTCCAAGAAGAAGGCCTTCACCAAATACTGCAAGAAATGGCAAGATGAGGAAGGCAAAAAGCAGTTGGAGAAAGATTTCAATAGCATGAAGAAATACTGCCAGGTTATTAGAGTCATGGCTCACACGCAGGTAAGCATCTGCAGGACTGAGGTGTGGAGTGGAAACAACTAAAAGCAAACGTAAAGCTTGATCCGTCTCCGTAGGGAGATTTCTGCCCTCCCCTGTGCCCTCATGCTATCTATTAAGCATGATGCAGATACTGGTACTTTTTATTCTGTACAAAGCCTGTGCCCACAAGATGCTTCAGGAGCCAAGGTGGCAACCGCTGGCAGTCTCTGAAGCAGTGCTCGAAAGACTGCACCATAATGGGAACTTCTTGGACTCAGTCCTGTGCTGATAACATATAGACCTGGGCTCTCTTAATTAGCAGGCCAATTATTTAACTCTGGGGTTTGTGTGTTCAGCATCATTTCAGGCTGCGTTCTGTAGGGACTGCAGGCACTTGGAGGCTTTTGGTGGCTTCTGTGGCTCAGCTGGAGGAGGTGTACCGCTGAGTGGCACAGTGGTGCCTCCCTTGGCCATCCCTGCTAGACTTTCTTGGGAGATGCAGTTAACTCTTTCAGTTGTCTGTGAGTGCAATAAGTTGTCTAGTTATGACATTGCTTATTTTACTGTCCCATACTAGACAGCAAAGGTAGTGCCGCAGTAGCTGTTGGTGCTCGTATCAGTCCCTCTGTGCTAAATGCAGTAGAAGTAGCTGTAAATGTGGCCCTACCCAAAGTATCCTTCAGTGTGGCAGGCTTTATCATAGAAGGGTTTGGGTTGGAAGGGACCTTTAAAGAATCATCTAGTCCAATCCACTGATGTGGGCAGGGACACCTCCCACTAGACCAGGTTGCCCAAAGCCCCATCCAGCCTGGCCTTTAACACTTCCAGGGATGGGACATCCACAACTTCTCTGGGCAACCTGTGCCAGCATCTCACCACTTGCCTCATAGAAAAAACTCTTCCTTATGTCTAACTTACACCTACCCTCTTCCAGTTTAAAACCGTTGCCCCTTGTTACTTCCTGTCCTTCCTGGATGGAGTTTGGCTAGAGGCTCTGGTCTTAGAAACACTTGTTAATTGTGTGTTCCTGTGGGTGGCATATAACTTCCAGATATTGTGACTTGTCATTTAAACCACAGAACAGCCTTTCCCCTTATTGTAGGGCCTTTTACTTCAGTATGTTAATGTTGTATCTCTTGGAAAAGGATGTATTTAGTTAGAAAAACAGATTAGGCCAGGACTGGAACAATACTGGGCTAGCTGGTGAGGTGCATCTTGGAAGAGCAGGAGCTAAATTTCATCCTTTGTTTCCTAGATGCGTTTGCTTCCCCTGAGACAGAAGAAGGCTCACCTGATGGAGATCCAGGTGAATGGTGGCACTGTTGCTGAGAAAGTGGATTGGGCCCGGGAGAAGCTGGAGCAGCAGGTGCCTGTGTCAACTGTCTTTGGCCAGGATGAGATGATAGATGTCATTGGAGTCACCAAGGGCAAGGGATATAAAGGTAAACGCATGGAAGTTCTCCTTTTCGTGATTAGGATACAGATTTTAATAAAACCTTGAGCTTTCACAAGTGTGTGGGCTAAGAGCTGAGATAAATCCATACTGCTGTCACCGTTCAATGATGAGACCATGGAATGAGCGCTGGGCACAGCGCCTGACATCCGTGAGGAGTCATTCCATGCTGCCTTCCTTCTGAGAACACAACCCAGGGACAGCTGGGAAACAAGTGTGGGTGGTTCAGGGGTATGGTGATGCAGTGTACCACATCATTTCTTGGATTTCCACCTGGAAATGTGGTTAATTCCTGGGGTGCTGAGTCTGGGCTTCCCTTTTGTTGCCTGGAGACAGCGGCTTGAAGGATGGCTGAAACTCTAGTTGAACAATTTGGTGACATCTCAGCTTGAGAGTAGTTAGCAATGCTGTTTGTTTCTTGTTTCAGGTGTTACCAGCCGCTGGCACACCAAAAAGCTGCCCCGCAAGACTCACAGGGGCCTGCGCAAAGTGGCCTGTATTGGTGCGTGGCACCCTGCTCGTGTGGCTTTCTCTGTGGCCCGGGCTGGTCAGAAGGGATATCACCATCGGACTGAGATCAATAAGAAGGTTTGTGTCTCTGAACTGCTGGGAGGAAACGGGAGCTGGCCATGGCCACTCGCTGGGTGACAGTGAATAGAGCAGAGAGTGTGCTTTGGGTGTTTTGCTGTGTTTAAATGTTATCTTGGGGGCAGTAAGCGTAGTCCGTTATGTTGGATAACCATGAAATTCTTGTATGATCACGTTTTCAAAGTGCATCAGACGCTTTTTTCCAACCTTATGTTGAATTGTTTGTGTTTTGGCTGATGACAGGCCCTTTCTCCTGCCTTTGTCTAAGTAGAAATTCTTGACATTTTTAGATCTACAAGATCGGCCAGGGTTACCAAATCAAGGATGGAAAGCTGATCAAAAACAATGCATCAACTGATTACGACTTGTCTGACAAGAGCATTAACCCTCTGGTGAGTTGGTGCAGCTCTCTGGTGAGAGTGTGCTTGGGAGCTGCAATCTCAAGAGGCAAATGCGCTTGGTACGAGTTGCAAAATTACTGAATGAAGAGCTCTTGAGATAAAACCTGGCTGCTGTGGGAGGTGGTGTTGCTTAGTCATTCTCAGTATTGACTTGTGCAGCTTACTAATTGCGTTTGATATGTGGCAATAGTATAGAGAGATGTTACAAACCTAGAAATGATACTTGTAAATAAGGAATAACTTAGCAGGGAGAGCTGCTTTTGCTGTTTTGTGGGCCTCCTCTTGTTGCTGCTGTTCTTAGAAATTCAGCAGCAAGTAAATTGCTCTATCAAGAAACTTGACCAGGAAAAGGTAATACTGGAAATAGGATTTCGATGAACGAGGGAGTGGTGGAGACCCAGAAGTGCTGTGAGAACACCAAGCTGTAGGCAGGTGTGATTGCTGGCCCTGCTTTGTACAGAGCACTGACTCTTCTCTCCTTGCTCAGGGAGGCTTTGTCCACTATGGTGAGGTGACCAATGACTTCATCATGCTGAAAGGTTGTGTTGTGGGGACCAAGAAGAGGGTCCTAACCCTGCGCAAGGTGAGTAGTGCTGACTGCTGCCTGCTGCGCTGGAGCAGCTTCAGTCAGCTGCACTGCCTCTGGTACAGGTGGTGGTGCTTGCGTCCATGGGGATTCATACAGCCAGCTAGAAAGAAAAGCCTAGAAGACTGTTGATGGACACATGCACACAAACCCATCTTGTATTAGTGACCTTGGGAGTAGAATCAGAATTGTCTAGGTTGGAAGGGACCTTTAAGGTCTTTGAGTCCAACCATTGACCTGATGCTTCCAAAACCGCCACTAAACTATGTCTCTCAGCACCTTGTCTGCCTGTCCTTTAAATACCTCCAGGGATGGTGATTCGACCACTTCCCTGGGCAGCCTGTTCCAATGCTTGATAACCCTTTCAGTGAAGAAATTTTTCCTCATATCCAATGTAAACCTCCCCTGACGCAACGTGAGGACATTTCCTCTTGTCCTGTCACTTGTTACTTGGGAGAAGAGACTGCCCCCCACCTCGCTACAGCCTCCTTTCAGGCAGTTGTAGAGAGCAATAAGGTCTCCCCTCAGCCTCCTTGTCTCCAGGCTAAATGAGCCCAGTTCCTTCGGCTGCTCCTTGTAAGATTTGTGCTCTAGACCCCTCACCAGCTTCCTTGCCCTTCTCAGGACTCACTCCAGAATCTGAACATCTGTTTTGTAGCGAGGGGCTCAAAACTGAACACAGTATTTGGGGTGGGGCCTCACCAGTGCCAAGTGTGGGGGGACAGCCACTTGCCCAGCATGAGGTCCTTTCCCCAGTTAATTCCGTCCAGGGCTGCTGGGTGTGCATTAGGGTTGAGAATCCTCATGGATTATAAGGACGCCGCCAGACAGACTGGGTCTCACCTGCTGGTGTGACCTGGCCAGTCTTCAGCCTTGGACACCAAAGGTGCAGGGTGGCTTCTTGGCAAGTGCTCTCTGCAGGTCGTAGCAGCTGAAGCATGAGGTCCGAGGAACTTGGGTGTTAGCCATGGGGGTGATGAGAAGTAGCCAGCGTACTGGTGCTGCCTGCTCACCTCCTTCCTCTCTTGCAGTCCCTGCTTGTGCAGACTAAGCGCCGGGCCCTGGAGAAGATTGACTTGAAGTTCATTGACACAACCTCCAAATTTGGTCATGGCCGCTTCCAGACAGCTGAAGAGAAGAAGGCTTTCATGGTAAGGACGCTTTCTAAAGCTGGCCGCTTTGCGTTGCATACCTCTGTATTGTCTTTCAGCTAATGGCAGTTGTCAGCTTGACCTTTGGGCTGCCACAGGGCCAAGATTGCTGTGAAACAAGTGTATAGCTTCAGTCGAGAAGGGTTGTCCTGCCAGCTTCTTCATCACTACAGGAGGGGCCGGGCTCTCCCTTCCCGGTGCCTGAGGGGTGCTGCCGTGTTTGGGCACAAGCCCCTCAGTGATGAGGGGTGGAGCAGGCACCAAGCAGTACCTGGCACCCGCGGGGGTGGCTCTCCACTCCCTTCTGAGAGCAGCTCCGGGTGGTGGCCCTCTCAGCGGGCTGTGAGTGGCGGTCTCAATTCGCGGCTTGCTGGAGAAAGCAGGAGGGGGAGCCCTGGGTGCAAGGTCCCTGCCGAGTCCGGGAGCAGTTTGTCTGCTCGGGGACTGCGCGGGAGCTTCCCCACAAGGTGGCACCAGGACTTCTCAGTTCCTGCTGAAGCCGCTGGTGGGGTGCAGCGTGGCTGCACCGCCTTCAGTGCTCCCTGAAAACTGTAGCTGTGGGGACGGGGCGTGGGATTTACAATGGCCTGTAACACTGGGGGCTGCTATTTTTTTTTGCCTTAATTTCTTTGCCGCAATTACAGCACTGTAATTGGGATGTGATGTGGTCTCGGGTGCAGGCTGCTGTTTACATCGTTTCTTTTTATTTTTTTTTTTTCAGGGACCACTCAAGAAAGATCGTATTGCAAAAGAGGAGACAGCTTAATGCGTGGAACGGTCTCGTGTCCTGTGTGCTCTCAGACCAAAAAAATAAATATTTTAAAGAACTTCGTTTTGCCTCTTGGTTTATACATAGCTGTGTCAAGTCCAGTGCTCTCATTGCAGGCCCTGCGTGTGGGACCAACCAAACCAAAAAAAGCAAGTAACATTCAAATTCATGAGCATCCAACTTCTAGCAGGGCTCCTGCAAGGAGAAAGAAGCTGCCATTGCTGGTTTTGGAGCGCAGAGATTTTGGGGCAGAGCAAGGCTCCTCTGTCAGGGTGTGGGAAACGGTCAAGCAGCAGGAGCCCTAGATGTTTTTTCCGTTACTGAGGTATTACTCCACACGTTAATCCTCTGCTGGGTGGCTACAAACCTCCTTTGAATCAAACTGGTTGTGAAATAAAGAAACCACTTCAGATGGTTGAAACATCACTAAATTTGAGGTAGGTGGCTGTTGCCGTGGAAACCCTGCGATTTCCCTATGGTGGAGGGGATGTGACCTGCACCCTGTCAGCAAATGCAGATTGTTGCTGTCCTGGAGGGCAGCAGGAAGCAGCAGGTAAGGTGACAGGTTCCTGCCTTGCCGCAGCTGGGTGTTCCCGAATCCAAAGGCTCTGCCTGATAGCAGCCGGCTCCCCCTGGGAGGGAAGGAGGGTGACTCCGCATCCTAGCTTCCAAGGGAGGAGGGAGATCCATGAGTGCTGCTGGTGTTGGGTTACTGCATGGCTCAAAATACTCCCTCTGCTGCTGGCAAGACGGCTTGGCTGGCGTTCCCAGCCCGGTTGGTCTCCTGGTGAAGGGCAGAGGAGACGGAGCGCCGGCACGCAGGATCGGCCCCGTGCGCAGCACCGGTCCCGACGGAAGCCTTGTGCTTCGGGGAGCTGAGACCTTATACCAAGAAAGGCAGCGGCGGCCCTGGGCGCTTGCTTGCCTCCAGCCACAATGGTGAGATCACTCGCGCCTGGGGCCGTAGCCTGGCTGAAGGCTTGCGTAAATTTAGACAATTGCGCTGTCGTAGCCTTCGCTGGCCATAATTGGAGACACGGCGGTGATGGAGGCAATAACCCTCCAGATCTACGCACCGACGTGACGCGCTGCTCTGAGACAGACCCACATTGATGCGATTTGCTCTGAACTGAAACGGAGAAAGGTGGATGTGGAGGATGTTTCTTGTGGTGACGCGTAAGAACCTTCGAAGGGTTAAAAGGTGGCAAGGAGGCAGAAAAACATTTACCTTGTTTCCCTAGAAACCAGACTCCATGACTGCACAGGCTGGCTGGCTCCCTGTCAGCCTCATTTAACACATGAACCTGCTGCCTGATCCCAGCCAAGTGTAACAGGAGAGGTCTCACCCACTAATCTTACTTTCTTCCCCCCCAAGTCTCAAATCAGCAGGTAGGTTGAGGGAGAGCCTTAAATTAGTCTTCCTCTGATGCAGGAAAGTGGAATTTCCAACCTCTGTCTGTCTTGAGGCTGCGGTTTTGTGAGCGGCTCTGAAGAGCGAGGCTTTCCTGCCTGTTAGAAACCCTTAGGTGGTCTTTTCGCCTGGGGGTGAGGTGGCTGTTGTAAAGCGTGGATGTGCTGGCTGGGCTAGCGAGTGTGTGGCGCTGGGCTAGTGAGAACGTGGCCCTCTGCCAGCCCTGTCTGCTACTGCAGCTTCGATCAGACCAGTCAGATGCACCCGAGGGAATTGGGATTATCAGGATAAACTGGGCTGTGCTGGGGACGACAGTCCATGGCAAGCTATGCAAGGCCTTGATGAAAAATCTGTAGAAACATCTCATTTTACCAGATCACGCCTTGTGGTAGGAGCTCGGGTGGAGGCTGGGGAGCTGGTGAATGTATTTGGAAGTGGCAATGGCAGCTGAGGGAACTTTTAGTCAAATTAGCACCTAATTAGAGGGAAGCAGCCCTGAAGGAAGGCTGTCATTGCTGAAGATGCTTGCCACGTGTGGAACAGGAGGAGCTGCTTTGGCTTGAGACCCAGTGCCAGACTTGGGTTTGTTTCTTCTTCAAGTGATGATTGCTGGCTGATAAAACACCGCATGGCGGGGGAAAAAAAGCCCACAAAAGGTTTTTTTTTTTTAAAAAACCTTTATCCATCCTGGAATCCCGGGGACAAGAGAGCACCCGGCGTCAGGAGGTGGCGCTCCTCCCTCTGTAGATGGTGTGCAGGACACTTGTCCCCAAGGGCTGGGCTGGCCTGGAGAAAGACCCCTGTAGCCGAGGCCAGGTCACCTGGGGCTACATGGTCCCTCTCGGCCACTCCAAGGGCTCCCAGAAGCCCTTGGTGCCACATGGGCACCTTGCTGTGGAGCTTTAAAGGTTCCAGGTTTGGGAGGTCCCCGCAAAGCCATGCGGGTGGGTGGCAAAGCCAAGGGGACACCGGCCTGGCTTTGGCAAAGCTTCCCGCTCCCAACGCCTGCGTCTGCCTGGCAGCCTTTGTGGTCCCCACCCCCCCCCAAAAAAAAGCCTTCCTGATTCTGTAGAGCCTCCATCTTCTGCTTTGGGGACAGTCCCCAGAGCAACAGGCAGCAATCGGAGCAGGTCACGCCTTAGTCTGGAAGCTCCGGAGACACCAGAAACTTGTTTTAGCGGGGGGTTATGATTTTTTTTTTTTAAATCCGTATTCTCTTAACATAAAGTTTTTTCTGTCCAGCATAGTCATCTTCCTGCAGCTCCCCCGCTCCAAAACGGCCAGCGACTTCCCCATCAGAAAAGATCCCGCGCCCCGGCAGTGCTGGGACCCGCCGTGAGCCACGGGGGGGGGACAGGGGCCCTGACCCTGCCGAAATAGCGCCAGGCACCGTGGGAACCTTCCCCGTCCCAGCTGGTGCTGGGAGAGCCATGGCTGGGAAGCGGGATGGGTTTTCCCCCCAGCACCCGGTGCTCCCCAGCTGCCAGCAGCGCTGGGGCTGGGACTCGGCATTCCCGGGAGAAAATGGAGGTGTAGGGGCTGCTTTTCCAGCTTTCCTGGGGCACATCTGGCTCTGGCGCTGCCTTTTTCCCTCCCCGGAGATGAAACGAGATGCAGCTGCGACGCTGGAGCAGAGACGTTAGAAGCCTGTGAGGACACCTGCGGGGGGAAAAATAAAAAATAAATTTAAAAAAACCAACAAAAAAAGCGGGTTCAAGTCGGAGGTCTTGGCTCCCGCAATCGGCTTCACAAGTGGCCCAGCTGACACCCCTGCCTCCCCCCGGCCCCCGCCTTTGATCCCGGTGACAGGCGGGGAGCTTCAAGTATGCTGGATGGGGAAGAGGGGCTGCCGAAGGAGCCCCGGGGGGACCCGCGGCCGGGTTCACACGCTGAACGGCGGCTTTTCTGCCGGAGCAGCTCCATTGGGCTTTTTTCCGAGCACGGCGCGTGTTTGATTTGCAGCACACATCCCCCCCCTCTCCCCCACCCCGAGGACTGCTGTCGTACCTGACAACTCTCTGGCTTCTCACCAACCCTTAGAAGCGCCTGCAGGACCCGGGGGGGGGGAATATGGGTCCCTGTGGAGGTCAGGACCTCTCTGCGTGGGGCGAGGGGGTGGTGGGCAGCCCTCCCTTGGGACAGCAGCCCCACGGGCACGCCGAGCTCCTTGTGCCCGGCCAAAGCCGAAGCTCCCCCATGGCCACCATGGTGTCAGTTGGGTGCCAGTGGTCCCGGTGCAGCGCTGCTCCCTGGCCGGGCACGGGGCTTACAGGAGCCCACGTGAGTTCTGGGAAGTCTTCTCATCCTTGGGGGGATGAGAAGACTTCCCCCACGGCACTGGGGGATCACGTGTTTCTCCAGCGGCCACTGGGCACAGTGGGAAAAGGCTAAATTTATCTCCTCCCAGCTTCCCCAAAATGTGGTGCAGGGCTGTCCTCCCTTCCTGGAGGGGACAGCTGCTGTGCTGGCATCCCCAGGAGTCCCAGGTGACGCTGGAGAGGCAGTGCCAGGGCTCCCCCCCATCCTCAAAGCATCCTGATCGCAGGCAGCACTCTTGGTGGCACCAAATTCAAACTCAAGGATTGAAGTGGATCCAGCCTGGTGCCCTAAGGGACATGGGGACACCTCTCAGAGGCCATCACTAGGCTTTAGGCATCATTTCACACCCACCTGCCACATCATAGAGCTTTATAAATATATGGGTTTTAACTTCTTTATTGACACCAGCGGTGGTAGAGACTGAATTAAGCCAAGACGGGCCGTTCCCACTGTGCGCGGCTGCGTGTGTGGGCGGTGGCACGGGCTCCCCCCGCATGCATCCTCCCGCACAGACAAATCCTCCCCCCAGCTTTATGGCCAGAGCCGTCTGCCGTGCTCTCTGCTCCTATCTCCCACCGTGCTCGAGGGCTGGATGGAAACCAAAGTTCATTTTTCCCCTTGGGAATCTGCCAGCAACCGGGGCCCCGGCAGGCCAGGTCGGTGAGGAGCTGTTGATGGCGGGAGGTATTTATAATCTTTGTTTGCTTCCACCAAGGCTGGACATCCACTCCCGCTTCCCTCCATACAATAAGATCAAACAGCTCCGGGACATTTCCTCGCTCCTCGCAGATGAAATCCCTGCATCTGCTGCCCCGCTCCACCCTGCCCAGGGCTGCAGCTTCTTCCTTCACTCGAAGACTTGAGGGGGTCGCCGCTGCTGTTTCTTATATCTCAAAGTGGGAGATTTGCTCATTTTTCCAACTCTCCTCCATTTGCACAGCTCGTGGGTAAGGGGCGCAGGGGGACTGGAACTGCGGCACCTTCTCTGCCTTGGCTTCGTTCCCTGTCCCTCTTCTGAGGGACCCCAGTGAGGACCCGTGTGGGGTCTGTTGTCTCTAGTGCAGGGAGTGCGGGCTGTGTCCATGGATGTCACTGCAGCTGGGGCCGAGAAAGCTCCTGGAGAGTGGATGATGCCCAGCATCTCTCTGTCCCTCACCTCCCTCCTCTTCCTCGGTGCCTTGCCCCGGTGGAGAGCAGGGATAAGGGGAGGGTGAGGACCCAGGAGCGCAGCACAGCTGTGCTGGGTGGGTTGTGGTGATGCAGAGAGGGGGGTGACATCCTTGCTGCGGGCACCTGCTGCTGCTGACCCCATCCCAGCCACAGGCCCTTGCCGTGCTGCTGTGATGGGGGTCTGTGCAGACCCTTTCCCTAAAGGCCATTTTGCTCTGGGGATCCCTCCTGGGGGCTCGCCACTGGGAGACCACAGTCACCACTTCCAGGGATGCAGGAGGGACAGTGTGTGACAGCCCTGGCAAGGTGACACTGAGCACCAGCAAAGGCCGACGGTCCCCCAGGCTCTGCTTGGGGCAGAGCGGGACCATCCCCCTGGAGCCCAGCAAAGGGGGCAGTGGGCGATTGCTGGCCCGGCTTCGCTCTCCTCCCCTCGGAGAGGGTCTTCCCTCTGGGGCAGGAGCAGACCCCGGGGATGCCGGTGTGTCAGTGGGAGCTTTGGCTGGCCACATCCCAAGCTGGGCTGTGCTGTCCTCTCTATCTCCTGGCAGGTTCCCGTTCCCCTCTCCCAGCAAGCGCCTTCCCCAGGTGTCCCCGGTGCCGGGGGCTGCTGGCGCGGAGGGGGGCCCGGCTGCGGGCAGGGGCTGCGGCTGCTTTTCATGTCATCCCCCCCGGCCTGGCTCACACTCACTCTTTCAGCAGGTCCCTGTCATCTCGGGGGTAATTACGGGTGTCAGGTTCAGGGCAGCCAAGAGGGATTTTGGCGGTGGGGGTGGTGGCAGGGAGCAGCAGGAGGACGGCGAGGGGCTGGGGATGGATGGAGCGGGGTGAGTTCTAGCGGGATTTTGGTGTCATTTCACCTGGGTCCTGCCCTGCTCCATGTCCAGGTGCCGTGGCAGCCCTTTGCCCTGTGCAGTCGGGTGCTGGCTCCCTGTTTCAGGATCTGCAGCTTCCCGTTCACAACCATATGCAGCGCCTGCAGAGACCGGGATGCATCCAGCTCCTTGTGCACAGCCTGGCCCCCTCCTTGGCTGTGCACTGGCAGGTCCCACCCGGCACCGGCCAGGGCTGGGGCAGGAGCGTGAGGATATGAAAGCTGCAGCCCCAAGGTGGTTCCCTTCCCTTGGCGACATGGCACCTTTCCCGCTCCGTTGCGCGCTGCTTGGCTTCTTGCGCCCCAGAGCGAGCCGGACCTTCGTGGCATCTCCTCCTGGAGCGCACCGGGGTGTCAGGCTGTGTATGGAGGATCAAAATGCACACATCCCGCTAACTCCGAGCCTTCAGCATCCCTTCTTCTTCAACATAAGCCTTACTCACAAGGGGANGCGGGGGGGATGGGATGGGTGCCAGGGGCTCAGCTGCCGGAGGAAATGGGGGAGACGGCGGCCAGGCCGGCCCCCAGGTGCGAACCCGTGCAGGTAGCGGGGCTGTGACTCAGCTGCCCAAGAGAAAGCACTGCAGTGTCCCAGCCGCCGGCATGGCCACAGCCCAGAGGGCTCCGGCGGGGAAACCAGACAAGCCACCAGCCTCACCACTCACCAGCGCTTTGCTCCAGCGGCCGTGCTCAGCCGCCTTGGGGCCATTGGGTTGCAGGAGCACTGAGCTTCCAATTTTGGCCCATTTTGATTCCACAGGGCAAAGCTCCTCTTTCTCTCAGAGCGCCGACAGAGGTGTGTACCCCGAAGATTTTCCTCCCCTCCATCCAGCCTAATGTCAGAGTACAACGGGGTCCAACCATGGAGAGGCCCCCTTCTCCTTGTAGGCAACCTTCCCTCTTCCTCTCCTTTCTCTGCAAAGAGTTAAATCTCTTTCTTCAACTCAGCACTTTTCCCCTCCCTCCTGCCCCCGGGATAATGTTTAACCAAGCCCATTGCTAATTAAATATCGATGACCTCAGGCAGGTTTTGTTATCGTCTGGAAACACCTGATGCATGTGTCACCAGCAGGAGTTTTTCTTGTCTCAAGTACACCGGCAACCCTTGAACTCGCTTTGGCTTTTCCCTTCCCACCCCGCAGGCACCGGGGCCGACAGTTGAGGCTTCGCTGGCTGTCAAGCAGCTCCTGCGGGCTCGTCACCGCCACTACTAATTGCAGGGGACAAACGTGGTGGGAAGGAAGGATCTATTCCTCCCCTCCTTTCCCAAAACGTGACCATTGCTGCCTGCTGTCCGCACCAAGCAGGCTCAGCTTGAACTTGGTGGACCTTCCTAGTGTGGGCTGAACCTGTGTTTTCCCATCCCATGCGTGCGTGGGGATGGCCTGGCTGGGAGCTCAGGTCTCCAAAATATCTCCTGGGCTTTCCCAGGGGAAAAGCAAAGCCCCACAAGGAAATGGATGCCCTGTCCCCTCTTTCCCTGTTCCCCAAGGCAGATGTGGGGCAACACCACTGGGCTCAGCAGGCTGGAGCTGAAACCTTTAAAGGCTGCGATGCAGAATGGGATAGAGAAAAAGGGGCAAAAAAATAAAGACAGCAAGAAAGGGAAGGCTGGGAGGGAATTGTAGCTGTTCTGGGAGGGGGTTATGGGAGACAAGATGGACATTTACAGTGGCAGAGCCATATCCTAGATGTGTTTGGGACAACTGCCCCCCCCCCCTGCCCCAAGCTGAGTGGGTGGAAGCGGAGGGGACTCCTTGGGAATTGAAGAGCAGCTGGGGTTTCCTGCTGGCTCTGCCAGCCTTGTGAACAGCACCTGAGTTTGCTGGTCAAGGAGGTCTCTCAGCCCTTCAGAAATTCTTGGGGCTGGTTTTCTTCACGGCGAAGAGCAGAGGTTTCGCTGACATCATTTTCACACTCCACGGTATAAATAGCCAACCTGAAAAACAAAGGAAAACTCCCCATGAAGCCCATGTAAGGCAGAGCTACAGTTGCACCATTTATTTATTCGCTCACCGTAGCTATTTCCTGCCTCTGTTGGTCAGAGACCTCCTGTGTTGGCCAAAAGTCAGCTTTTCCTCCCTCGTCGGGAATTTACTGATCAGCAGCGCTGCTGGTAACCGGGGGACCACAACCCCCTGGCCCTGGCAGGACAGACTCACGCCTACGGTTGGCCTTGGTCCCACCAGTTGCTCCAAGGTCCTGTGTGCATCTACAGGGTAGAGTTGTGGTCATCTCCCCTTGGAGCAGCAAGGTCAGGGCTAAGGCTGGAGGGCTCGGTGAGGCTGGAGACAGCGTCCTGCTCCGGCTTTGCTCTGCTGGGCTGGCATTTGCTGAGCGCTGCAGCCGGCAGGACTTACTATGAGCTCCTCCATCCCCAGGACATCTCTCGCATTGCACCACCTCCAAGACACCCACAGCCTCACTGGGAAGCAGATGCCCCATTAAAGTGGGGCCTGGCAGTGTGGTTTCCAGTGGGGATGTCACTCGGGTGGCTTTTGCCACCCAGAGCCAGCTTTTTCTGTTCCCCCCCAAGCTGCAGGTCACTGCCGTGCGAGGCGAAGGCAGCCCTCGGTTAGGGCTGAGCGAGCACCTGCGGGGAGGGGGGCGGCGGAGGCTCCCTCGCCTGCACGGACCCGGCTTGTTCAACAAGCCAGTGCGAGGCCGCAGACGTGTCTTCTTCAGGCTCCAACTGCATTTCTGCTCTGCAGCTCCTTCCCAGCGTTTGTTGCTGCCTCCAGACTTGCCAGTGGATCGGTCCATGCATGCACCTCCTATCTCGCTTCAGGCAATGTCAGCCGGGACCGCTCAGGCCCCTTGTGCCCTGCCTCAGCGGCGCCGGAGGGCTTTGCACAAAGCGAAGCAGGCGATGCTTCCCCCCATGGCTCCACCAGCCTGCTGGGAGGGCGGCAGCTCCTCGGCAGGGAACGGTGGCAAGCAGCCAGGGATGGGACCTCCTCCAGAAGCACAGCTAGATCCAGAAGAGGATTCTGGGCCATGGGCGAGGGTTCCCTGAATTTCATAACTCCATCTGGGATGCTAGGCAATCCCAGGTCTCCCTCTGGCATGCCCAGGGCAGATGGATGGACACTCTGGTCCAGGGCTACTGCTGCATAGGAGCAGGTCTGCAGGCATTATATCCCTCAGTGCCTGCAAGCCTGAGCTGCCTTCACTTCTGCTCACAGATGAAGCTGGATTGCAATTGCCCTTGGCTGCTCCCTGAAAACACTCTGTCCCCTGGGAAATGGAGCTGGGTTGGCAAGAGAGAGCATGGCGTGGTCCCCGCTGCTCTGCTGACCGCCGGTGGGGACAGGAGCTGTGGTGGGGACGGTCAGAACTGCTTTGCCTGGCCACCATGGCCGAGGTGTGGGGATGGACAGACCTGCTGGTGGGCAGCGGGTCACCCAGGATTTCCTCTTTCTGGCTGCTCATTACCCTGCCTGAAATCCCCCCCTGAGCACCCGCAGCCCCAGGGGACAGGGAAGAGGGGGTGCCAAAGGTTGGCATGAGCCGGCCAGGGGCCCCGCTCGGTCTGGCTCCTGGGAGGGTCCCGTCCAGCGGACTGTCTCCTTGGTCATTGTTATCAGAGTAATTCTCCAGCAGCTCGAATCCTGTTTTTGTGCCGGTGTTGCCTGGCTCTACGGGAGCGAGGGGAGAGAGAGAAACACAGGAAACGGCAGCGACGGAAGCAGAATCATCTCCTGGAGGGAGCGAAGAGCTGCTGACGCCACCGAGGGGAACAAAGACGGAGATTCAGAAGGGCTTCTGCACGGGCTTGCGCTGGAGACAGCCCGGACAAGTTGTCTCAGTCCCAGCTTACGGCACAGCTCCTGCCCCTCCGGCACATTCTGCCTCCATCTCCCCCAGCCCAAGACCCCCACGCCAAGCTCTGGGGTGCAAGGAGAGCTAGGGGAGCCCAAGGTGGGGAAAGAAGGCAGCTGTAAGCCAACACTGATGTTTTTGGCACAGAGAAGCCCTGGGGAGGGCAACCCAGGGAGACGTCTTCTATCCCGGCTCTGGCTGGGAGCTTCAGCTGGCGTGCTGGAGCGAGGGCGGCCGTGGGAATAGAGCAGCGCGCAGTGGTGGCGTGGGTGCCAGCCTCGACGCTGTCTTGAAGCTCTCCCTCCACCACCCTGAAATGTCAGGGGGGGCTGTCCCCCCGCCCTGCGTGCACAACAGACCCTCTGTCCCACAGGCACAAATGGAAACTTTGAGTAAAAAGGCCAGGGGGCCTGGCTGCCGGTCTCACCAAGGGCCGCGAGCAGCGTGCAAGGCTCTGTCTTGCAAGAGTCAGGAGTCAGGAGCCGCCACTGTCCATGTCCCCATCCATGGCACCATCCAAGACCCAAGGAAGCCTCCATGCACTTCCTCTCCTGAAGGTGTGGGTCAGCAGTGCCAAGGGCTCTTCCTTGGCCCAAACCCCTCATCCTCAGGGAGGACCAGTCTCAATGGGACATCTCTCTGCACAGGTCTGGGGCAGGAAACCTGCTCTCCTGACATGGGACAAAGCCCCAGGCTTCCCAGGCCCCAGGGGGGCTGGTGTCCCAGCCAGGATGCAAGTGTCCCAGCCAGGCTGGGCTTGGGGAGCTCACTAAGCCCTGGCCCCATGTGTAGCAGTAGAAAGCAATGACAGTGGTCACAACCTTCTCCTTGACACACTTGTGCCAAGGAAATTCCCCCCATCCCATCCCTGTATCCCTAATTCCAAGAAAAGGATGTGTACCACAGCTGCCTGCAACGAAGACCCTCCTTTTCTGTGTCACAGGGGGCAGCACTCACATCTCAGACCCTGAGAGCCTGTGGCTGAGGAGCCCATCCCAGCCCCATCAGAGGTAGATCCCCTTGGACCATAACCTCATCCCCACAGCACGTGTACTGCCTGCTCCAGAGCCAGCGGGGAGGATCTCCCATCAGCGATGCCGTGATGCTCAGTGCTGCTGCTGCGGGGAGAGCACTGGGGACTGCGGAGCCCTGCAGGGCGGCACTGCTGGAGGGAAGCTCACAGCACCCCTACCCTGATGCCTGCGGCAAGGGCACAGCGGCCAGGATGCTGCTGTTGGCAGGAGTGCTGCCTTCGCGAGTAGTGTTTGTGGCTGGAACACAGGCGCCAAAATGTCATCGGCCCCTTATCTGCAACATATCCGGGTCCTTTTGGTACCCACTCAGCCTCCAAAAATAGCCCCAGCAGAGGGAAAGAATACATCCTTAAAATAGCACCGCCACTGGGGCTCGCCAGCGCTGGAGCTGACACCTGGTCAAGTGCCCACCGCGGCTTTGCAGGGAAATTTCAGGTCTATTCTCCTGCGCTTTCCCAGACTAAAACAGCAGCCGTGACCTCCCCACGCTGGGAGGAGAGCAGGTGCTTTGCAACCTCTGCCCCAAGCAGCTGCCGCCTGGCTGCTCCGGGCCACCCCGGGCCCCCACCGGTGGGTGACTGTCCTGTGTGGGTTGCAGGCAGGACCCCTCTGCCCACGCTGCCCACGGCAGGGCAGGGAGGTGCGAAGCCACGGAGCAGAGCGAGGGCCAGGTGAGTCACCCCGAGGGATGCAGCCAGCGATGCGGGAGGAGTGGTCCAGCCGGACGCCTCTCCTGAAAAGGAGAGCTGCTGAGGAGGAGGAAGCCAGGAGGAAGGAAGGCCTTGTTTGTCTGTTCCCAGAGCGGCGCAGGAACTGCTATATGAGGAATTACCTGACCTCACTTACATCTCCGGATGCTCTTCACCGGCTTCACCCCCCCTTTCCCCGTTTGAGCCTCCCCCCAGCTCTTGCGACCCTGGTCTTTGCCGTGCTGCTGCCTCTCCTCTCAGCTACCCTGGCACCGGCAGCTGGTTTCCGCCAGACTGCGAGTCCTCTTCCGCCTCCTTATGCTCCAAATTTATCTGCACCTGCTCTTCCTCCTGGATGGACCACATTCACTCCCCGTGTGTGGATCCAGGAGCCCGGCTCTCCTGGCAGGGAAAATTGTGGTGGGTGGGGTGGTTCATGGGCTTCCAGTTACAGAGAGGATGCCGCAGGCGTGGGGTGGCTTGTGGGATGCTCTGTGGGACCCTGCTTGGAAACTGGAGGCTCAGAAGAAGGCAATCAGGGCTCTGCATCTATCACCAACATACGTTGACTTTTTGCATCACATCCAAACCCTACAGATCTCGGTTTGCTCCCTGTACAGCCCCTGCCTCCTGCAGTGTCACACAGCCGGACTTGTCGGCATCCATGAAGGATGAGTGGATAAGACCGTGACGCAAAGGTTTCATGCTCTTTGTAGACTATTGCTTCCTCTCTTGCCCGGCCCTTTGGAAGATCTGGGCAAAGATGTTTATGCAGAACACAAAAGGTTTAAGGATGTGTGTTGGATACTGAGGGATGGAGCCCGGCATGAGATAAATGCTGATCTGGAAGCAGGATCCAGCACTGCTGCTCTTCGTATTGAACAGCATTTCCTGGGGCAGGTGGTGGAGGGGATAAGGCTGCCAAGGACAGGAGGGCTGGGAATCACGACGCTAAGATGCTCCCAGGGAGCAGGATACAGCCAGGGGCTGGTGTATCTTGGAGACAGGGACGGAGTCACATTCTGCTGCAGAACAGACCTGGGGGCTGTCACTTGTGTCCAGGAGCAGGGCTGGGAAGGGAAACATGGAAGGGCACGCAGAGGAAGGGGAGATCGTCAAGGACGTGTGCTGACTGGAGGTTAGAGCAGGGATGTTTCCAGGATCAAGGAAGGCTTCTCTTTCAGGGACTGTGCTGGCAAGGGAACAGTTGCTCAGAGTACCTCCAGGGCCAGAGGTGCCCCCAAAAGCAAGCTTGAGGGATGGAGGGCAATGGAAATGGACTGCTGAGGCAAAGCAGGGAGAGGTGAGAAGGTAGGGAGTGGCAAAACTCCCTAGCTATAGGACGAGGGGCAATGGTTTTAAACTAGAGCAGGGCAGGTTTAGATCAGACATTAGGATGAAGTTCTTTACAATGAGGGTGGTGAGACACTGAGCAGGTTGCCCAGAGAGGTGGTGGAGGCCCCATCCCTGGAGACACTCAAGGCCAGGCTGGATGAGGCTCTGAGGAATCTGATCTAGTTGAAGATGTCCCTGCTCACTGCAGGGGGGTTGGACTAGATGGCCTTTAAAGGTCCCTTCCAACCCAACACATCCTATGATTCTATGAAACCCTCTCCACCCTGTGTAAAGCTTTATTTTCCTCCAGGGAGGACCTGTTCAAACGGAGACTCTCTGGTTCTTTGCAACCTCACAGCACCCCATCAACCCATGGTTAAATTAGGGGCTGAGACCCTTTCAGGCTGGGGCGAGAGGAGGAAGGGGGTACATGAGTCTAAGCAGTAAAGATATCACTCTCAAGGAGGCTAATTTCAAGACTGGGAGGATCTTCTGAAGGTTATTTCTAGACTTAGGAAATTAACCAAGTAGTCCACTGGCCTAGAAGGCACCATGGGAAGGTCTCATATCTCTGAATTCAACAACCCGTTGAGCGAGCTGAGATCACCACCCATTGCAGGGGACAGGAACTCAGGGAGAGGAAGAGGGGACCGGATGCTTGGCCAAAATACCTTAAGAAGTGATGTTAAGGATATCCCCTCTCCTCCAGAGCCAAGAGGTGACGGTACCTCCCCAGGGCTACATGGAGAGCGGTGGTGAGGGGGTTGCTTGCAGCAGGTGTTCCCAGGAGGGGTTGCCCCACATCTCTTCCCACCTCCTCCGCTTCTCCTAGCCTTCCTCCGCCAGTAGTGTTTGCTCCCCCCCGCCCCCATTTCCCATTTTGAAATGAGAACTGGCAATTGAAACCTTCCAAGCCCACGCAAACAGGATACACATGGGTCAGAATAGAGCGGGAAGCGGCGTAGTGGCAGAGGGGTGAGATTGCTGACCCAGGAGAGGCCATGGGGACGATGCGATGGGCTTTGGGAGGTCTGGAAGAGCAAAGAGGCTGGTCTTGCAGCAGCAGGAGAAGCAAGAGGCCAGCCTGAACATCATGCCAAGCCTTCCTTGTCTTTGCGGGACTTTACAAGCACATTAGCCTGTACAATCCCACTGCCCATCTGAGTGGGAGTTTGCCATTTCTCAAGTCAGCTGTGAACCCTGGCAGTGTTTTCCCAGGGAGGTGCGAGGAAGCCCTGCCAGTGCAGGGGTCAGGAGTCCTGAGGGGCCGTGCCCACGCTCCTTGTCCTGCTTCTGTCTTGTAGACAAGTCACTGCCGCAGGACTCGTGTCACCTCATGCAGGGGAGGTGGTACTGTCCCTCAGGCTCCCTCCACTCATCTGTCAGACAAATGTGGCTGTCTGAACTTCAAAATCCTCAGCAGAGCCTCGTGAACTGTCGGTGGTTATCCAAAGAGGGGGGGATGTGGTCACGAGCAGGGATGTGGCAGAACACAAGGAGAGATGCACAGCTTTCCTGGTTCCCGGGAAAGGAAGGCACCATCTGTTACCAGAAAGAGGAATACCAATGGACGAGCAATTTAATTAGATAATCTATCTAATTAAGACAGGTGACAGGCTGCAAATTTCCCTCCTGGAGAGACCTTTGGAGAGACCTCAAGCAAGGATGCTCCTGACCTTGTCCTTTCAGCCAAGGCCAAGTGCCAGAGCAAGAATAGGGGCTGCAGGACCCCAGAACCCTCTTCACTGCTTCCCGGTGCCTGACCCCACCAGCTGCCTTCCCTTCCGCGGGGGGAGCAGCTCAGACACGGCACCCCAGTATGGCCGGCTGGCTGTGTCCCTACAGGAGGCAGGTGCTTCTGAGCTCCAGAGGCACTCAGTCCCTCTAAGTGCCCTCTCCTCCACAGCACTTGGATTTCTTCTAGCCCTTCCCTCTGGCAGGAGGAAGCCATGGCATTTGCAGACCAAGACGTGGCTTTCATCCCTCTGGGGCCAGGTGGGACACTTCTGCAGGCCTGGCTCATCAGTAGCACCTGAGATCCTGGGAACCCACAGCCAGACCAGGTCCTTGAGACAAAGCACCCCTTATCCAGGACCAAGGGATCCCAGAGCAGCCTCTGTGAAAACCTGCTTTCCCTCGCAAGTCAACATCTGCTGAAGGCCCAGCTTACTCAGGCTGCCCCTAATGCTGGCGGCTGCCTCNAAGAAATTTCTGAGATTTTTTTTTTTTTTAATTGGCATTGTCCGTTTGATCCCTAGTTCCTAGCCAGGCAAAATAAGGAATGCATCTTACTGGAGACAGGATAGAGGACTCTTGGAGTTAATCGTTTTCTCCATTGTCTTTCAAATGTGTGCTGAGATGTCCGTAGCTGGGGGACCCATTGTGCTGCCTTCCTGCTTGTTTTTCCAACAGTCTCCAGTGAATAAAAGCAACGCAGGGCTTGTAATACACTTTCCATGACCTCTAATCTTGCTGTACGATCTCTCCCAATTGCCAGGTCGCATACAGTATTCATTAACAGCAGTTCCACCTCCATCTCACCTACTTCTCCAAAACCCAGCCGCAAGATTTCCCTGTCTGGCTCCAGCTTCCCATGTCTGGACCACCATCTCCTCTGCCTTCATCCATACTTTCTCCTCCCTCCTTCCTTCTTTCTGCTCTCCTGAGTGTTCTCTCCTCCTGCTTTCCCCTGAGCGTTAGGTCTCTGGAGGTGCTGGAACAGGGCTGTGCTGTGGCAGGGAGGTGGCTGGTGCTATTGAAAGTGTGCCTGTACCTTCAAGAGCATTCTCACTGAGGACCATTCTACCTCCTCGTCCGACCACGAGTGGTGGGACGAGGAGGTAGTAACTCAGCTACCAGCACCAGCAGCACAACAGGGAGGCAAAGCAGTGGCTGGAGGGGACTTTGAGGCGGACAAAGCCTGTGGATTTGCCTTCCCACCCTGGCTATGAGCTCACTCTGCCGCGCGGCTTGATGAGTTTCCCAGATGCAGAGGCGCACAATGCAGCAGGGAAACCCTTGTTCTCCTGTAGTTATTCTGCATGGCTCCTCCGTGAATGTTTGCCTTCCTACCATTTTCCTGCCACGCCGGAAGCCCTCAGGTGTCCCTCAGCTAGGACAGCCACCTGGGCTTTGAGGATGAGTCACCCCTGCTTCCCGTGCTCTCCTCAGCCTTCCCTTTGGCAAGGACTGGCAACAAACAGAAGGAATGAGTCAGAGGTTGTGATGGCTGAGGGACCAGCAGCCCATCCCCGGGGCACCCCAGCATGTGTGTCCCAGCCGCAGCACCACAGGGGACCGGGCACTGCCCATCGTTGCGTGGCATAGGCTGGCAATCCCAGAGGACAGAGAAATCTCTAAATCTTCTCACTGGAAACTGTGCTCAGGAGTCCCTTCCTAAGAGGACTGAAGTCTTTTCCAGCACTAAAGGGCCATTTCCAGATCCTGCTCTGGACAGAGCAAGGATCCCTCTCCTGCTCCAAGGGTTTGTGCCGAGGCCACGGATAAAACACCAGCTCCATGCTTTGGCCTTCTTGCTCCACGATCCAACCTTTTCTTCCTGTTTTTTCCCTATTTTACTTCTTCACACCAATGGGTAGACCCTGGCCAGGATGTCTACGCCTACCTGGAAGAGTTGGCAGGTTAATCCTCTTTAACCGCCAGAGCAAATGGCCAATCTCCCTGCTGTTGGCAAGGGGATGTAGGCAGGAAGGTGTGGAGCTGGGGCACTACCACAACCCAGATCTCCAGCCAAACTCTTCGTCAGTCACATCTGCTGAGGAGGCAACCAGCAGGCCCAGTCATGCTCTGGGATTCCCGAGCAGTGTGCAGCTCAGCCTCTCTTGAGAAAATTGGCAAGAGGCTGAGCCTCACTGGGTCCAACTGCTTTAACCAATTCTGTCTTCTTCACATCTCTCAGAGAGCTCTCAGAGACCCCATCACATGCTCGTACCTTGCTGTGCCATATTGTTAGGATCGGTCACTAGAAGCATCACAGCCACAACAACATGGGCTGGCAAGCAAGATTTTCTGGACTGTGTCATGCAGGGCGGGGGAAGAGGGGATCAGGCTAAGCAGTCAGAGGGGTCATCCTTGGATTTAGGAAAGGCAGCTGGAAATCAGCCTCTTCTTCTGGAGGTGGTTTAGGTAGTTACAGAAGATATTGGTGGTTTGGTAGAACTGCTCCTCCGGGCCTTTCTTTACAGAGCTCTGCTCATTTCAAACCCACCACATCTGTGGAGGTAGGAGATGGACTCAGGGCCTCTGAGAATTAAGAACATGGCCTTGCTAAGCAAAGCCTGCAGGAGCTTGTGCTGGAGCCCTCCAGCTGGCCACCATGCCAGGTACTGGTTCTTGGCTGCTCTCCTGGGCCCGTGCACACCAGCAGGTTTGAGCTGCTGTGGGTGCTCTGAGTTGCTCATGGTACTCTGCAACCTGGCTGTAGTGCAGGTCTGTGGTTGGTTCCACCAATGTGAAAATGGCCCATCGCCATTATGGGAAGGTGCTGGACAGCCTTGCAATGCCCCAGCAGTGGGCTGTGAGCCCTGGAGGGGCCAGCAGAGAGGGCAGGGCTAGCTGGAAAGACCACCACCATGAAACGCAGCTGGAGGGCTCAAAGACTTTGAGAGCCAGGAGGGACCAACTGTCCATACATCCTGCACAGCCCAGGCTGGAGACAGCACAGGCAGGCGTTCGGATGCTCCCCGCTCCCTCCCAGGTAGGCAGTGCCGCAGTGAAATGCTACCCAAATATTCTGCCACCTTTATCAGCCTTGGCTTTACTGCCCATAATCTCACTCCCTTTTTCCGAACTGCTCCTCAGGTTACAGCTCCTGATGGTAATCGGTGGGACGTCACGCAAGAGGAGCCGGGTCAGACAGGGGAGGAAGAAGGGGAGGCCATGGTAGGGCTGCTCCCGTGGGAGCTCACCAGAGAGGGTGGCAGGCATGGGGACGTGCCTGGGGGTGACACACACAGGGGTGGCTGTGGCTGTTCCTTCTTGTGCTGGCAGCTCGGCGTTCCAGTAAGCTGCCCGAGACTTGTGTTATCTCCGACGAAAGGCAAACAGAAAGGGGAAAGTGAGAAGGAATTCCTCATCCGAGAGGGCTCTTATCGCCTTTCCGCTTCCCTCGCCCCAGAGAGATACTGCAGCAGCTCAATGCTCTGTTGTTCCTCAGGGGGCCTCTCCTCCCCTACCCCTGGCCAGATGGGGATGCAATGGGGGCTCCTGGCCACAGCGCTCCTTGCCCCATGGCTAGCCCGGCACTCCTGAGCACATGCTCCCCACTATGCCGGCATATCTGCCCTCACCTGAGCGCCCACCACAGAGCCTTTGGGTTTTGCACCCCTTGTCGAAAACACCGGAGATTCCCCAAGGACTAGAGAGCTGTTTGCTTTGCTTTGGAGGTGCCACGGTTTCGTGACAGTCCCAGCACACGCTCAGGTGGATAGCCAGCACGGGCAGTGCACGGTGGCCCCAGCCACGTGACAGTGATACAACTCACTGCAACCTTGATCAGTGTTATTAGAGGCCGAGAAATAAAACTCAGGCTCTTATCAGCCCTGCAGTGAGCCGCGGCACGCTTACACAGTGACCAAAGTCAATTAGATCTCCAGCAGAAGCAGAGCGGGTCAAGCTCGCTGGCTGAGGATGGGAGGAGGTAGCCGCAGGTGGTGTGATGCCCCTGTAGCAGTGAGGTCCTCAGGGGCAGGCAGAAGAGCTGAAATAGTCCATGCCACCGCATGCAGGAGAGGCAGAGATGGTGGACACCCATGCTCCATTCTGGCAGCAGCAGGAAGAAAATGCTGGTCAACAACATCGTGAAATCTTAAGGCTCCTTCCACCCATCCGTGTAAGAAGAGCACTTGGGAAAGATTTTATGCAGCACACCAGCTGCCAGAAATGGTGAAGCTATTGATCATCAGGTTACAGAGCTACGGCATAAAATCATGTGAATCCAAAGAGTGAACAGATGGCCAGCCTGAGCGGGGATGGAATTATTTTGTTGCAGAACTGACAAGCAGCTCGATTCCCTGTTAGTGCAAGAACCGGATCTGATTTGGCAGAGAAGACAGGGTGCTTGCAAGGCTTGGTAGTGCCACGTTTATTCAGCTCTTGGATTTTTATTCATCCTGAGGTTGTTTCGCTCGAGTTGGGGATGCGCTTGCAACTCACTCAGCTGTGGTTTGATGCAGTTGCCCAAATATTGATATCCGGTTTCATTGTGGATGCAGTAGCGTATCCTGCCTGGCCTCCAGCTGCTACTCCAGACGGGTGCTGGTCTCCAGTAAGTCCCGTGGCAGATCTGCCAGCCCCCTTCATGTGTCTCAGATACCCTAAGACATCTCAAATGGCTCTAAACAACTCTGTTTTGGCAACAGGATCCCAGGATTACGGATACAGTGAAGAAAATACTTAATTTTGCTGCTCGGTCCTTTTCTGATAGTGCTTTAGGGGTTTTAGGTAGCACAGACAAAGCTCTGAAGAAGTGGTCATAACGCAATCAAAATAAAAGGGTCTGTTCAGCACAGGGACGGGGGACAAAATCGTTGGAGAGCCAAAGTCAAAGAAAGTGTAAATTTTTCCACTCTCTTTTCTCACATTGGAGGTTGCAAGGAGCCTTCTCTCAATAACTGAGGTCTCTCACAGAAGTGTGTCTCTGAAGCTCCTCAGAACTTAGAAATGCCTGTGGCTGATGTGCTGACTTGCAATAAAATTGACCAGAAGCCACAACTGGAGTCTGAAGAAGAAAATGGCCAAAGAGAGGAACTCTCAAGTAGCAGCAGCCACCAAAGCTCCTTGGAGAGTCAAGCCCAGCGAAGGCAGAGGGATATTCGTAGCTGAGAACAGTCCGTTCTCAGAGCTGTCTCATTTTGGTACCACTAAAGTAGGATGCCTGGGAAAGTCCCCTTATTTTTTCGTTGAAGAGGAGCCGGTGCCAACGTAAAGAAGCCTGGCAGAACGCAAGGGCAGGTTCAAGCAGGCTCAGCCAGGGGAAGGCGGGCTCTGGAGGCTTTACCAGCTCGGTGCAAGCTGTACTGCATAAGTCACCTCTCCCGGGGTCTCCTGCTGACAGCGTGCTTCAGTGGACCTCCTTTTGCAGGCAGAGTTTGGAAAAGTAGCCGTGCCATCCCCTCCTTACTCTCTGCCTGGCAGAGGAGGGACTGGGAGAAGGTTGTGAGGCGATAGTTTGGGAAGAAGGATCCCAAAACAGAGAAGCCTTGTGGAGATTTGCAGACATATCCAGGGGCACAGTGAGGTTCCACAGGGTCTGGGGCAAAACCCAGGCCTGTGATCTTGACTAAATGAGGGTGCCTCATAACGTAATGAGCCAGGCCTCTCTCAACAGGTAGCCGGAGGGAAAACTGCTCTCACTTTTCTTTCTCCCCTGCTGCCCTGCCCGCCCTCCAGCTCATCCTGGGCATGTTAAATTAATTAAAATTAAATGCATCTCTAATTCATCTCCATTCTGTTCTCCCTGGAGAATGATTGTCCCAGGGTGATCTCTCCGATAATGAGAACTGCTCTCGAAAATTAAAAAATACTTGTTATAGAAACCCCAAAACCAAATGCCTTGAGATTAACAAGGAGGCTAAAAACTTGGGTGAATGCAAATTTGCAGAGATTAGCAGCTGTTCAAATGCAAGATGATCACCCAATGGCATATGCTTCCAGAGCATTGACTAAGGCCTACAGAACTATGAACAGATTAGGAAAAAATGCTAGCAATTGCTTTGACTTTGTGAGTGGTTTCATGGATATCCTCACAGGCAGGAACTGGTGGAGGCAGACGCCCACCCTGGGCTGGTAGAAGCCACGCTACAGAAACCAGGGTGGGACTCATGGCCCAGACATCTGATCGTGAAATCGGAGGAATATTTGTTAGTGAAATTCCAGTGTGTTTTCCAACTAGAGGGGATGAGGGGAAAGGAAATGACTGCCAGAATGGCTTCAGCCCCACTTCTTTGTGAAGCTTCAGTAAGAAGCAAAAAATGACCCAACATTAACAGGCTGGGGGGAGAAGGTCTTGCTGAACAGGCATAAAAATCCCCGGCATTGTGAACGGAGCACCTCAGCGTAACGATAAAGGCGATGGGATCCTGTGCAGAGGACATTACTTCACTATGTCACACAGCACAAGGTCAGACACACTAAATCACAGCACTTGTCTGGGGACTGAGACGTGTAAGAGGAGACTGGATGATGTCTGCTGTAGGTGTGGTGCTAAAGCCATTAAGCCTTGCAAGCACTGCGCTCAAGACGGGAAGAAAAGAAAAGCGCAGCCAGTTATGGGAAAAGCAGATTGCCTAGGAAAGCCCTAAGCTTTCTGGTGTTAGACGTTTCCCAATAAGGGTCCAGGTGCTGCCCACACAAACACAAGCTGAACCCTGCAGAAATCAGCCGATTCCTCACTATAGAATCATGGAATGGTTTGGGTTGGAAGGGACCCTAATGATCTTCCAACGCCCCTGACCATGGGCAGGGACACCTCCCACTATACCAGGCTGCTCAAAGCCCCATCCAGCCTGGCCTTGAACACCTCCAGGGATGGGGCATCCACAACCTCCCTGGGCAACCTGTTCCAGAGTCTCACCACCCTCTCAGTAAAGAATTTCTTCCTAATATCCAATCTAAATTTCCCCTCTTTCAGTTTGAAACCACTACCCCTCGTTCTATCATTACACTCCCTGATAAAGAGTCCCTCCCCATCCTTCTTGTAGGTTCCCTTCAGGTACTGGAAGGCCGCTATAAGGTCTCATCGGAGTCTTCTTCTCCAGGCTGAACAAGCCCAACTCTCTCAGCCTGAGGGAGTACAGACCCCAAACCTCCCCCAAGCAGGAGGCAACCCAGACGTCCTCCGACGTCCTTGCCCCTTCCATCCCCTTGGTCCCCTCTGCCCTCTGTCCCTGCTTCCCTTCTCCGTGCTCAGTTGTTCCAGCAGCAGCCTCCACACTCGCTGCCGTCTGCGTGCCTGGCTTGGGTGACCTTTCCCGGGGACAATGGCTGCTATTGAATGGGGGCAGGCATAGCTGGCGATGACAGGGAGCTGCAGACGCAACGGTCCTGTGGCTGCAAGGAGGGTCCTGCCCAGCACAGCTGGCAGCGGGGGAGGCTGCCCTGGGAAAAAGGCTTCAGCCACCAGCCTGCCTTTCATTGCTCTCGGTGGCTCATGCGTCACGCGGATGGCTCCGTGGTTAGCTACGCTTCTTAGCCGATTTAGTCCCACTGCGAGGTGCCAGAGCCTCCTCCCTGAAAATTCAAGTCCATAACGTGACTTCGGGAGCTTACAAGGGTGGTAAATACCTTCCCATGTGCCCACACACCATAACAGTTTTGCTAGGGAAAAAATAATCTCAAATAGTTTTGGAGAGACGGTTAATTTGATTCACCAAGTCCTTTGTGGCTGGGGTACCTTGACAGCGTAGTCATCTTTTAGTAGACAGTTATCACGCAGAGTCTTGTGGATGTGGCAGTAGAAGGCAGGGACTGACTTATTGACTACTGGCCCTCTCTGCGGGGCTTGGGATGTCTGCTTCCCCGCATCTGCCATGGCCGAACAATTCCTCCCTGTCTCACCAGGGAAAATAAATGAGTCAGTGCACACACAGAAATTGCAAGATGGAAATTGATATCGGAATGCTGTGATGATGATGAATATTACTATTGTTGCCATTATTGCTAGCGCCAGACAGGGCTAAAGGATCTGTTCTGTATAACTTGTGCTCCCTCCCCCCAGCCCCTTCCAGCTTGCCGACATTTTTACAGAAACATCGGTCTGAGTTTGGCATTTCTACCCAGCACCACCTCTCAGCAAAAATCACAGGTCTTTATGATTCAGAGCCCATTGCTACATCCCTGCCTGGAGCTAGAGCAGGACCAGAGAACATACCACTGCTGCAGGCTCCTGACGAGCCCAGTCCCTCAGCAGAAGGAGGCCAGCATCTGTCCAGACTGGGATGTAGTAAAGGTGCAAGTGAGGGGGAAGCCCGCTCCTTCAGCGTGCCAGCTTGAACACAAAAGGCAGAGGGAAAGACTCTTCTAGCCCCACCATGAGCTAAGCTGCAACCCCTCAATCCAGAAGAAAAGGCAAGAAAACAGAGTATTAATATACTGAAGTCTTTAGATTGGTAATTTCCATCAGTGCTAAAGGCAAAAAATGTGTCTGGAAACAAGTAGAGTCAGGAAGGAACCTCAGGGCAAACCTTGAATGAGGAAAGGCATCACAATAGAAAAATACACCTATTAGTCCAGCATCAGCAGGTTTTAAAAGGTGCTCACCACCCCTGGCCAAGCCGGCAGTCGGAGTGGCCCTGCACTAGTTCTGTTCCTGGGTAGAAAAATCTCCCAAAGGAAGGGAGCAGCCTCTCTCCAAACCAAATTCTTTTTCTCAAGCCGCGCAGCCCGGTCACCCTCCAGACCACCGGCAAACCAGCCTCTCTGGGGCCAGCAAACACCTTGCCAGGCAGTGCCTGACAGCTCTCACGCCTCCAGCAGCCACTGCCCCGTTACCTGCTGGTGCCCTGGGGGGCTGCTGCCTTTGGGTGAGAGAAACCCCAATTACACAATCCCACCTCTCCCTTCCCTCTCTTCCTACCCTCCTTGGTGATGGTGGTGAGTATCCCTCCACACACAGGTGCAGGGGTGTATAAAGGTCTCTAAAGGTCCGTATCAACCAGCCCTGTCCCCCGCAGGCCACTCCAGCTTGAGTTCCCACACGTGTCCTTGGGAATGTGCCTCCCTCGGAGTGGATAACAGATACCCAGGATTTGCTTTGCCTGCTGGGACGGTTTCCCTGCAGAGGCGGGAGGAAAGGGGGGTTAATTCAGGGTTTCATTAACCTGAGAGTTGATTGCAACAGAAACTTGTCCTATATAGGAATTGTGTCAGGAAATAGGCTGAGGAGGAGGGGGAGAAGACAGCAGGGTTACAGCAACCCTGATGCTTCTTCCAGCCTCGCTTCCCTCAGCCAGAAGAATGGAGCAGCTCGTGTGAGTTTGGCTCCCAGCTCCAGGCTCGTCAAACTCCATGTGGGCAAGGAAAAGGCAAAGCTGTGCTGTGGCACGCGCCTGCCTCACGTAGGAAACGCAGATGATCCCACAGGCACAGATAAGGGGACATGAGCGAGTCCATAGAGAACTTCCAGGCCATTTGCACGGCATCCGTTCCCACACAAGAAATTATACGTCAAAAGTCTCCCTGCACACATTTATGTGGCTTTCTGGAAGTGTATGGAGCGTCCCTTGAATGGAGGCAGAGCCATAGATACATACATCCCACATATGCTATGAGGACAGGCTGAGAGGGTTGGGGTTGTTCAGCCTGGAGAAGAGAAGACTCCGATGAGACCTTATAGCGGCCTTCCAGTACCTGAAGGGGGCCTATGGGAGAGATGGGGAGGGACTCTTTGTGAGGGAGCATAATGATAGGAGAAGGGGTAACAGTTTCAAACTGAAAGAGGGGAAATTTAGATTGGATATTAGTAAGAAATTCTTTACTGTGAGGGAGGTGAGGCACTGGAACAGGTTGCCCAGGGAAGCTGTGGATGCCCCATCCCTGGAGGTGTTCAAGGCCAGGCTGGATGGAGCTTTGAGCAGCCTGGTCTAGTGGGATGTGTCCCTGCCCATGGCAGGGGGGGGGGAACTAGATGAGCTTTAAGGTCCCTTCCAAACCAAACCAGTCTATGATTCTATGATTCTGTGATATTCCCAGCATGAAGAGGGATTGGGAGGGGGTGGTTTCAGGATAGGTTTCCTTCTGCTGGTCTGAGCTTCTGCCGCCAGCAAAAGGGATGGTGCCTCCATCTTGGACATGTCTTCTCCAGCTTCCTACACCAACACAAGGGAGCAGGTGTCAGGGTGGCAAGCTGGAGCTGATCCGTCTGAAAACGATCCCAGCAAATTGAACAAACCGTGAAAAAAAAAAGAGGGAATGCAAATCTGGAGGGAAAGGAGAGAAAGCAAGAGAGCCGCTTTCTCCAGAAGCATTTTTCCAAGCGACTCACGCCAATTTTGAAACCACACCCTCAGTCACAGACAGAGATGTAAATACGTCTGTTCCCAAGCGGAGCCGCATCACGGGGACACCCCTCCTCTCCAAAAGCACCCACTTGGCTGCCTTTCATGGCTGGGGAGGAGGGCAGGAGGGGGATTTTGCTCAGGACCTTCTGGAAGAGCCCGGGTGCAGCTCTGGGAATGTGTGAGAGCTGCAGAGGTGGAAGGAGGAATGGGGGAAGGAAGGAAGGAGCTATTGTCACTGGAGAAGGCTTTGTGTGACCGGCATTGCTGAGATTCCCATGGCCGCGGCAGTCCTGCAGAGGGTCCCGCCAGCAGTGAGCCGGGGGGAAGGAGAAAGAGAGGCCAAACAGGTTGACAAGGGGGGCCTTGCCATTCCTGGAGTTGTGTTTTCTCGAGATAAGTCTGACCTATTCGCAGTCACTCTGGAGCAGCAGCAGCAGCCGGCCTTTACGTCTGACTTGACCTTCTATTGTGGCGCAGACACTGGAGGAGATTAAGGCAGTAATCAAACAACTCATGAACTTTGAGGCATGGGGCGATGGAGAGAAGCCCAGACTTGCCAACAACCACCAGCTCCAAACCAGCCAGCCTGGCATGTCCTATCTTGGACCAATGCCAAGCATCCCCTGACTTGGGGTGGCTGGGGCATCCAGAGGGGTCTAGCTCGCAGCATATGCATCCAGTGACCGCTGATCCCAAAATCCTGTAGGACACCTCTCAAAGCAAAAGCCAACCACCTATATCGATGGCTTGGAGTAAAGTCCACGTTGCGGTGGCAGATGATCATGCCAGAAGCATCCAGCATGCTCTTATTTTCTGCTTAGTTAAGACAAGTCCAAATCCAGGCCATAAATAAATGGAGGGATGGGGGGGGAAGGAGAATGAGAAGGATGGCAGAAAGACTGAGATGTGGCAAAGGTACCAAAATCCTTGTTTCGAGAATCTTTGGTTGGCTGCTTCAGAGGGAAGGACAAGGTCTTGCTGCACTTCGGAGCACATGCCCCTTCTCAGACCAGGGAGTGGTGGTTGCACAGGACATGTGTGTGATGAACGCTGTCCCCAGATGCCCACACAAATACCTTGGTGGGTTGGCGGGGGTGAAAAAAGGGGGATGTGTGCTCCTTCATTGTTCTAGACCTTAGGGACCAGGGCAGTCAGCCCAGCACCTTTCCTCAAAAAAGGGGACAGGAGAAGAAAAGTAATGCCTCAGGGAATACCTTCAGGGGTAACATGAAGAAAGGAAAATGATTTGCATTTTTTAATAAAATTTCCATCAGAGGTGTGAACAGAAGCCTGCATCCCCATGCCACGCCTCAGGCCAATGAACACACACACTGTGCTGGACAATTCTAGCGTGGTGACCAGGGTCCTCTGCTGGTGTGAGCGGTGTGGGCAGCCCCCTCCGGGCAGCGCAAGGCTATGGGGACCTCCTGGGACACATTCGCCCTGTATGAGGTCAGGAGAGTTGCCCTGGAGCGGCACATGGACGATGCACAGGGAAGGGCTAGTCTTTGGGTGCAGAAGGTAAAGACCTGCAGGCTGGGCTTGGCTTCAAGGCCAGCAAGAACTTGAGATGGCTGATATTTAACAAAATCAGCATTTTTTTTTCTTTTTTAGCAACAAGAAAGCATCCTTGGATCTCAGCCGGGTTCAAGGGCTTGTGGGACGTGAGGGTATATCTGTACCCACACTCCCCTCCTTTATTGGTATTTTTCCATTCTCTGAGGTATCTCAACCCTCCTTCTGCCCAAGATAATGGAGAGGCAGCTAAAATGGCATTTTAAACTCTTGGCTCCCTCTACCAACAATTGGACAAAGCAAAGAGGCAGGATGGGAGAAACTGGCTTTCTGGGAACTTCTGATAGATGGAGAGGGGTCACACCCCCTTCAATAGAGATTGGAGTCGGGGGTCATTTTACATCTGCCTTTAATGAAGAATGGTGGGAAGGGAAATTTAGCTCCGATGAGCTAATTAAATATATATATAATTTCCACTCTGTTAGCAAGGAAAAAAAAAAAGCCTTGGAGCAGCTGCTAGGTCATTGTTTGTGAATTTAAAAATAAAAGTTTCTTGGCATAGATTTCAGGGATGGAGGCAGTATCTCGCATTGTCATTCCAGAGGGAAAGGGAGAGCGAGCGAAAGAGGGATGAGGCCGCGCAAGGATAGTTCAGCTTGACTACGTGTTGCTCAGGTGTGTCTTGGCTTTTGAGCCTCTTTTCCCTCTGGCTGGTTTAGGTAATCAACATCCTGCCCGGATGGTGAGCCTCACCAGGGACAGATTTACAGGTCCCACGCCCTGAGCTGGGGGTGTCCTGCCATGGGGATGGATAGTGCCTGGCAGTGCCAGCCCCATCTGGGACCACCACCCCTCTGCCCAGGGGCTCCATTTAAGCTCGGGGCCAGGTACCTGCTTTTGGCCTGAGCTATATCGTAGGTGTGTCTGTGCCTGCCCTTGTCCCCAGCTATCCTGGTTTCCTGACTGGTTGTCCCAGATGGACTCCAGACCTTAGCTGGTGGTAGCTTTCTTTCCAGGATGCACCTTGGACCTATTCTGGCAGCCTTGTCTCCAGTGCTGTCTCCTGCTGCTCCTGACCAGACCTTGCCTTGTCTTGGGCTGCGACTGGAATCTGTCCCCATCACCACCTTGGCCGTGCTGATCGCCTGTGGAACCACGCTGGGGTTGTGCTTGTCCCTGGGCCTGTCCCCTGTTTGGGGCAGCCCCACTTCTGCTGCTTGCTGGACGTGCGCTGAGGTCTCTCCAGTCCTGCGCGGTGCATGATGGAGCCTGGTCCTCAGGCTGCATGGGACCTGGCTCCACGCCTCCTCCTGGGGGGAAGGACACAGACTTTGCAACCCACTGCTTCCCCAGCACTACTGCATCCCTTTTTCTGTCCCTGCAGCTCCTCGGGGCTGGCTCTCCCATGCCACCTACCACTACCTGGCTGCCTCTCAACAGTGGGGGCTCAGCACCCCTCCCCGTGTCCACCTGCCTCTGGGACCCCTTTTTCATCTCTGTGTCTCTGAAGCAGATTCATGTCCCTGCTCTGCTTCCAAGTTATGATCCCAACCAAGTGGCTCCAAGTCCCCTGTCCCAGCACTGTGTCCCTACCCTGGTTCTGTGCCACCATCCTGACCAAGCTCCATGTCCCTGCTGTGGCTGTGTGTCACCCAACCAAGAGCAGCCAGGGCATTTCACAGGGAGCCATCCACTGAGCCCAGTCCTCCACAAGGTGTGAGAACCATCATACCTTGATGCTTGTCGGGACCATAAGTGCATTACTGGGCCTTATCTGCCCTGGCCAGCCCCACTTGAGACTTGCACCCAGACATCCTCATGGCCCAGGAGCTCCGTTTAACCCCAGCTCTTCTGTAGGTGTACTCATGCCCAGTCCTGTCTCCTGCTGTCCTGACTTACTGACTGGTTTTCCTAGATGGACTCTAGACCCACTTTGTAGGTCAATCTCCAGTCCCATCTCTGTCTCTGCTCTGCACTTGGGGTACAGAGCAACTGTACTTGGATCAGCAGAGTCACCATCTGGGCTGGGGTCACTCCTGCTCCTGGCTTGTCCTGTCTTGTGGAGCAGCCCTGTTCCTGCTGCTCCCTCACACGTGGGACAAGCCAGATCATGGTAGGAGGCCTCATCTCCAGTGCCCTTGATGCTGGTTTTTCCCTTCCCACCCTGCTGCATCCATTAGCCTGATGCTTTCTGGCAATGTCTGCATGTGGAACAGGAGACCTGAACTTTTCCATTCCCCAGCCACCAGCGCTGCCAATCCCTCTGAGCTGGGAATGGGCATTAAACTCGCTCTCCCATTAAACAAATGGCTCCTGGCTCTCCCTATTGCTTTTTGAGCCCCATGTGCTGTTCACCCTGGCTGAGAGGGAAGGAGGGGGGCATTCCCCTCTGCCGCAGTGGTCCCAGTCCCGATCGGTCTCTCTGCCTGCTCACACAATGTCATCTGGGGCTGTGGCAGCTCTCCCTCTCCCCGTGAGCACGTAATGCTGCTCCTTCCCCCTCTCCTCTCCCACCAGCGGCTCTGGCACGTGTGGCATGCTGTCCTTGGCACACACGAGTGTCGTTCCAAAGAGCCTGCCCCCAAACTCTTGGTAAAAGGGAAATTAATAAGAATAATAAATATTTTTTAAAAAGACTTATAATCCCTCTGCCCTGCCAGATGATGCAGCCAGGGAAAGAGAGCAAAGCGTGGGAGAGCCTGGCTGGCCGCAAAGCCCTGCTCCACCTGCTCACCGACTTGGCCACCAAGCTGGGGAAGGTCGGAGGATGCTCTTGGGAAACACTGTTCAAAGCCAAAGGAGGGTGGGAGGAGTTTTCCTTGCTTTTGAGACAGTTCCCCAGCCCCGTCTGCCTGGATCCCGCTATTGGAAAAGACTTCTGCACCTCCAGACACCCCGCAGACATGCTGGCAAGCTAGTTAGCTCCTGGTGTCCATCCTCGCATAGAAAACACTGCTGGCCCACGCTCCCCTTTCCATTGACACCGAGCAGTGTGGTCAATACTCACAGTCTAGGCTTTTTTTCCTCTCCAGGAGCAAGACAGACAGGCTGCCCGCGTGTGCACTTAAGACAAGTCTGTTCCTCAAGAGGTGTTGGCTCCCTCCTCACTGTGGTTATGGGAAGGCCTTTTTGTTTAAAGAGGAAAGCAAATGAATAGATTCCCCTGACACCCAGCCTTATCAGGCACGAACCCAAGGGAGTCCCTTGTTTAAACATCAGGAGTACATTGCTGGATAACACCCCTCCTCTCCCCTCCTTTTGGCTTTTTTTTTTTGTTGGGTCGGGCTTTTTTCTGCCTCTATTTGCTCCTTCTGAGCTGCTTGCTTCTTGCCAGACCTGCTCGGGGAAACTGCGAGAGCAGCAAGGGTCCTACAAGCCAGGGTTTCTGGGCTGGAACAGCACAGGGGCAGCGCTGCTCCAAGGACTTGCCATGGCAGAGCTGGGGGTGAGGATGCTGCGAGCAGGTAGAAACACATGGACAGAGTGTTTGGGGCACATCAGGGCCAGCACACGAGGAGGCTGAAGTGAGAGAGAAGGTTCCCTCTCTCTCGACCTTTGGTTTCCCTCTCCTCTCTGCCCATCTAAGCCGGTGAGGCAAAAACCGGTGTGCTCTCCTCCTCCCTGCCCTACAAAAATAGAGACTAGAGTCAAACTTGGAATTCCCCTCTGTCTCATCGCTGGGGAGACAGGGTCTTGGTGGTGATCTCACCCCATCAGAAACCTTTCTATGCACAAGGCTAGCGAGCAATGAAGAGGGAGGCTGGGGAGGAGGAGGGGAGTCATGGCAGGAAACCAAGAACACATCAGACACTCTAAATTTAGATCTTTTTATTCAGCTCGGACAATATTCCTTGATTTCTTATTGTTCAGGAGAGGGCAGAGGGCAGGAGATCTATTGAAAGGCTTTGTCCTGAGAGATGCCACTTTGTCTGGGTATACAGGGGGCGGAGGAGTCGCAGATAGGGTTGGTCCGGCGTGGCTGAGAGGTGCGTGTCCCACTGCTCCTTACATCCTTGGGCTGGGGTGGTGGCTGAGCATCTCTGAGCAGCCCTGGTACTTGCGAGGCAGAGCTCAGGCTCCCCTCTACCCCGCACACCCACCGCCATCTGTGGTCAAGGCGGCGGTAAGGACTGGTGGGGGGCCCCTCGGCAAGCACCCACGGCCGGCGAGCGGTGCATTTGCTTTGGGGCAGGTCCCCCACGCCAGCGGGGTGTTAGACGCAGGGCGTGTAGGATAAATACACACCCGCTCTATACGTCTCACTGCCTTTCCGGCATCGCAGCTCAAAGTCTATTTTTAAACTCCCTCCTTTATTACACAGGCCAGCAGATAGCGACGGCCAGCCTCCCGCCATGCCGGGGGTGCTGCTCTCCTGTGCACCCCGGGGAGCAGGGTGTCCTCCACACCACGGACACCCTCCACAAGGGTGCTGCGGGGTTTTTTGTCCCACTGTATCGGTGGGGTGCCGGTTTTGCTCGGGACCCACGGCTTACGAGAAGGATGTGAGCTGAGGATTGGGCTCAGCATCACCAAATCCACCCGCCACCGGTGTCAGCACAACCGAATCAGCGCGGGCAGGAGGACCAGCTCTCACTGGTGGCACACATGGGGTTTTCCACCTCAGCCTGACCCACATGGAGCAGTATTTAGAGTGTGTTTTGCTCTGCGATGTGAGCAGTGATAGCAGGTGGGGGTGGGCATGGTGGGGGGAGGAAGGAGGGAGAGCCACTTGCTTTTGGTTTTCGACCCTCATCTTCATTTCACATCATGAGTCATGTTACGTTCTGAGCTGAGTAACTGCTGGGGCTATTTTTACTCCTGCTCAGCAAGCTTCCTTCTCGCTGCTGCCACTGCCACCGCCGCGTGCTGCAGACCCAGGGGCAAAGGATGGGGAGACGGTGAGTGGCAGAGGCTGAGGGCAGGGGAAGTGGTGTTTGGGGTGGTGTCAGTGGAAAGGGGGACCACTGCCCACCTAATCAATCTGGAAACAAAAATAGCATATGCCTCTTGAAAAACAACAGATGACCTGCGATGTGTGGTGCGTTCACACACACGCATACGTATATATTTATTATACTGGGAGAGGGGAAGGGGGGGAGGGAGAGAAATTCCTTTCGAGTGCTATTCACCAGTCTGGAAAAATAAAGAAGGAAAGCAGAACATTTTTTCCTTTCATCAAAACAGGAAAGAGAGGGGGAATGGGGTGGGGAGCAGATCCATAGACATAATGGATGGTTGCCAGAGTAAGGAAATTGTTCCCTTCTACCCTAAACTTGGGGGTTGGCAGGGGGAGAAATATATGGTAGCATGAGCAGGGAAGGCTGCATTCCCTCCTCCCCACCTGGCGTAGGAACGTGTATGCACCCAGGAAAGCGCTGGGAAATCAGTCTCCCCAGCTTTGCCTTCTCTCTTTGAATCCTGCTCGAGCTGCACATCCATGGAGATGTGAAATGCTTTTGCCTTCTCCTTCATCCCAAAGCACAGGGCAGAAAGCTGCAGCCACTGGGAGCCCTCTCCCTCTCTGCCATTGTCAGGGGCCGTGCCCTGCCCTCTGCATGCGTCGGTGTGCTCCTTCCCCCCTCCCCATCCTCTCCTCTCCGCCAGGTTTCTGCCAGGAACGGGTGAGATGAAGGAGGTGGTGAGGGGCTGGGGGAATCCCTCTGCTGGGGAGAGACAGGCAGAGGGGTGGTTCCCGAAGGAAGCCTGGTAGGTCCCACCAAATGCTCGCTTGCCAGGTGACACCTTACCTTTCCCCTGGAGCCAGTTGCTCTGTGAGGGCTTTAGTCATCCTTGGAAAGCATTTTCCCTGCCAGCGCCATGGGCGAGAAGGCGAATTATGCAAGTCCTGGGCACCCCGAGGCTCTGCTTTTCCTCCAGCACAAATATAAACACCAGGCTCCCTGCCTGTCTCAGTCTCCTTCCGTTGGTCTCTCTTCTCCTTTCCTCCTTTCTTCCTCCGTTAGACCAAACTCAGTCATTAGGAAGCGGGGGCAGCTCCCGCAGCGGCAGCCTCTGGGGCAAACGGTGTAAACAGCAGCGTAAGCTGCGTACAATGGCTCTGTTTTGATCGCTCGGGTCGGGGTCAACCTCATACAACCAGGCGACATGGTGTAAAACCGATGCGCCCACCGAACGGACCTCCTGGTGTAAAGTAGGCATAAAGCTTACTCTGGGTGCTTCATTTCCCCTCCACTGACGGCTGCGGCAGCCCCGTGGAGTGGGCGTAGGGATTGCTCATCCTTCTCCTGAACTTAGGGACCAGAGCGGGAGCAACACCTAAGTGAGATACCTCGAGTGGGCGGGCTGACTACACGTTGGCTGTCAACACCTCCTAATTTCTTTCCATTGATTGTTTTTTTCAAAACAGGACTCATCATGGAGAGGCTGAGACAGCTCAACTGTTCAGACTGAGTCTTGCTTTCCATTGTGAGCCCTGTTTTTCTTCCTGCTATTTCACAATTCTCTCCCCCCTCTAAAAAAAAATAGAAGTAAAAAAAACCCCCAGAAGATATCACCCCTTGCGTCGTGCCTCCGTGGATGATGGCTAGTAGATCATTTTTTCCACGACATGAGATGAGGGGAGAGCAGCCTCGGAGCAAGGAACTGCCTATTGTCCTCAGACACGTGTTGACCTCCTCCCTAGTGATAAGAAAATAACCGAGGAGATGAGTTCAGCTGTTCGCAGGTTAGAAAGCTGTAGTGGCGGTGAAAGTGTTTTAATAAGAAACCCTGCTGCAGGCTCTTAATGAAATCTCTGTTTTTGTTGTGGTTTGTTTGCGGGGCCATTGCCAGATAGCACAGTTACGACTGGACCTTGTCAAGTCGCGATGATCTAATGGGACATTTTTATGGTCCAGCCGCCTCATATAGCCTCAAAGTATCTTCCTGCCATATGCAATGGTGGTTTCAAACTCTCGTCCCGTGACATCTGGGACACTGGTAGCCCCGCGGGCTTTCACACCCATGCCACAGGCCAGGTGAGGGGAAGAGAGAGTCGTCACCATTCAATTTAGCAGTTTGTGGGATAAATGAGAAGCTGATTTCACAAAAGCAAGAGAATCAAAAGAGCATCTGCCTGGTTCAAGGCACAGCACTTTCAGTGCGTGCGCTCCTCTTGAGCCCAATGCCAAAGAGACTGGCCCAGCCTGCGTCTAAAGACCTCACTAGAGGAAAATCTGTCCCTGTCTTAAAAGCAGAAAGAGTAAGGAAAAGCAACTGAAGCCTGAGCAACTTGAATATCATTTTGCTCTATTTCCAGGCAGGGTCATAGGTAGATGATTAGTCAAATTCCAAACATCCTCTTCCTTGCTGTCTGGAGGTTCAACGGGATTAGCTTTTTGTTTCTGATGTCGAGCTTCTAAAAACTGCCCAGCATCATCCACATGAAAATAAATAACTCTATTTCTATCCCAGCTTGCATGTAATGTAGCCGGATATTTGGAAAAAAGAAACCAACACACTACCAAACCCAACACGCCACACGTACCCCCCCAAAAAAGCAGGCCCTGCAGCAGCTCTTGTTGCTACCGAGCAAGAAATCTGCGGCAGTCCCTGCTAGCTTAACTGCTGAGTCCTTCTCCTCTCCGGCGGTGATATCTCTCCCTGCTGAGGAGTTTAATCAACCCTCCCACACGCAGGCTGTTCTGTCCTAGCCAGGCAACCACTACAGCGTGGGGGACGCCCTACACAGCTCCAACGAGGTGGCGTGGAGGCGGTGGAGCCATGCCAGTTTATTCCAGGGCAGAGATCCTCAAAGGGCACCCGAGCCTCCATTTACTCCTTATGAATTTTAAACACATAATGTTGTGGACATTCAGGACCTACACAGATAAAAGGACTTACAGAAGCTGGTTTGGCTATCCCACATCCTCAGGTTTGCCCTCACTGACCACCAAGGAGCCCAGGGCTATGGCATTCCTTTGGCCAGAGACCTCTGGAGTGAGGTGAGATGGACTCATGCTCTTTTAAAAACCTTTTTTGGAGCCTCCTACAGACTTCAGAAGGAGTTTCAGCGCCCAGGTAGACGTTAGGGTTGTAGCTCCACCCTGCCAGAGGGTTGGAGCTGAACTATCATCACGTGAAATGGCTGGTACGCTGCTGGCAGGCCAGGACGGAGACTGAGGGGAATTCTAAGTGTCGTGTGGAATTTACGGTGGGACAGGGCTAGCATGGCTGGAGCATCTAAGGTAGTCCTGTTAAGGTCTCTGGCAGTGGAAATGAGCAAAGGTATGTGTTGCATTTCCACTTCCTCCCACTTGAGCTCCAAAATTGGGACTGAGCCACTTCAGACTCAGTTTGAGGGACTCCCAGGACACTCCTTATCTCTGCACTTGTGCCACCCCAGATGGCTGGGGCTTTGGGGCTGGCATGGCTCTGACGTAATCCACCACTGGTGGGGAAATCTGCCCCTTCTCCTTCTGGGTGAGTGTGAAGCGTCACTAATCCCTTGCCTTCTAAGAGCACCCTGACACGCTGCCCTACCGTAGGACCTTTCATTTTGTGTTTGAGTTACCTGCCTCTGTGGTGGGAGGAGCAGAGGAGCTATGTTAATTAAGAAAGCTACGGAGGACCCCCAGTCCTCTCCTCCCTGTGCTTCCTGCCCAACATCCACACCGCCGAGACCAAAGTCAGGTTCAGGGGTGTAGATAGCCAAGCTGGGAGGTGTTCTCAGATGGCGGCTAGCGAAGAGGATTTGGTGGGCTGCCTGCTGCTCAGCGCTGGTAGCCGCTCCTCGTAGCCGGACACTTTGGGTGGCGCGAGACTGTGTGTTTTAGAGCGGGTTGGCTGCATGAGGCTCGCAGGCACCTAGATCGTCTAAGGGAGCATGTGCGATGCTGTGAGCTGAGGCCACTGGTATGCCAGTGGGTGTATGCATGTGAGAAAGGAAGAGAGAGGGGGAGAGTGAAGGAGAACACATGGGTGCCCAGGGATGTGTGAATGAGACGAAATTTGCACGTAGCTGTGCATGCGAGCGGCTCGAACAGAAGTGTGTGCGTAGCATAGAAAAAGCAGGGAAGATGCTTGGGATTCAGAGCGAACGCCTGCCGAGCGCCTGCGGTGCATGACAGTGCAGGAATGTATCGGTGGATACGAGCCTGCACAAAGATGGTGCAGAAACCCCTCCTGGTCGTGCCTGGAGTGTGCTTTTCCAAGTGTGCAACTCCGCACCGGGAGATCGCTCATACGTACATGAGAGGGCGTGCGTATGGGTGTTTTTTCAATAGGATATGACTCTTTCTTGAACTCACCTGTTAGCAGCCTTCCCCTCCCAATCCCTCTCCCCCCCTCCCTCCCAGCAAATATCTGCTTCCCTAATTTCCCTTCAGATGTTTATTACATCGTGGAGATAATCATGCAGGAAAATACCTCCCGGTGCCACGAGCAACATCAGATTGTCTTGTAGTAACGTTTAAATTTCTCTGGCTTTTTTTTTTTCCCCCCCCTGCACACAAAGAGATGTGAGATATTAAAGCCGTATTTCTCCCTGGAGCTAGTGGTGTAGCAGGGCAGGGAAGAAGGCAAGTGGAGCTTAGAGAAATGGGCTCCAGACTGCAACAGCGAGAACCTGGGGCCAAAAAAATAACAAACTACCATGCCGGGAACTCCTCTCTTCTTATCTCTTGCCGAGGAGAAAGGAATTTCTGTCCCCGTTCCTCATGCGATATTAAAGCCACATTATACGGGTTATTACAGCATTAGTCATTTTTAATTAATTTATCATTTAAATTAACACACTTTTTATTTTGTCAGCAATGGACTGCTACTCCCTCACTAGATTTTTCGCCTTGATACCCAGCCAAGAGGAGGATGGCAAGTTATGCTCCACCCATCTTCTCTCCTTTATAAAAGGAGCAGCCCCGAGTGCCAGTTTAGTCTCTCTTGCAGCTCGCAGACTAAAATAAAGACCCACCGGCTCGCTCGCCTCCCCTTCACTTTTACCTTTTCTGCCTTTTTTTTTTTTTTTCCCCCCCTCCCTTTCTTGTCGCAACGGAGCGCGGGAGGCAGCAGCGGCTCCGCTCTGAGGCTTGTCAAGGCTCGGCGCACGCACACGAACACGCAACCCACAGCGAAAACATTTGCTCTCACCTGTCTCCAAACCCAAAGCAAACCTCAGCGCCCCAGTGCGCTGCCGACGCGCCAGGCGAGAGGGGCACCCAAGCCAGAATCGAATGCAAGGGGAAGAAATTCTGCGTACAGTAGCAACTTTTCGCTAAAAAAAAAGAACCAAACCAAACAGGCGAGCATAAGGAAGAAAAGGAGCATTTTAAGAAAAGGACACCTGAAGGAAGAAGATCTTACGTTTTGGATTTCGTACCAAACTTTGGAAAAGTTTTTAATTATCATTTTGTGCACCTTCTTCTGAGGACATTCAGTCGCCGTTGCCTGCATGTAAAAAACCTTTAACCTCTATATATTCCAACAAGGAAGAAAACCAAGAGGGGGAAAACCAGCATGTGGACCACCTAGCAAAAGGCAACACCGAAGCATCCCTTGTGGGGCGGAGGCAGGGGGGACGCAGGCTCCGGATGCCTCTAATTTCGAGGGACTGCATTATTTTTACCGCCGGGCTTATGAGATAGCGCAGAGGCAGGCGAGTCACCCAGCGTCACCCCTCTCTCCCCTCACCGCCTCCTCCTCCTCCTCCTCCTCTCCTCCCAAGGGGCTCCCGCCGCNAGGGGCCCCCCGCCGCTCTCCCACCCGCAGCCGGGCTCGGAGGGGGAATGGGAAGGCGCGGCGCGCTCCATGCCTGAGGCCGGGCGGCCGCGGGGCTCTCTGCGGGAAGCGCTCTCCCTCCCGGGGGCTCGCCGTCCATGTGCCCGCAGCCGGCGGGGCCTGAAGTCGGGATGAATTTCGGCGTGGTCTTCGCGTTCGTCCTCTCCCTGCCCCTGGCCCGCCTGGAGGTGAGTTGCCGGCGCCGGCAGC
>VXBO01014951.1:144702-161240 GCA_013400135.1 Rhinoptilus africanus | reverse complement strand
GGGGGGGCTTTGAAAGGGGCGAGGAAGGGGACAGGGCGGGTAGAGACACCAGCACCGGGGTGACACGGTTATTGAGGAAGGTGTGTTTCCAGCTGGGGCCATGGGAAGAGGCAGGGGATGAGTGCCTCTGCTGTGCTTGCACGGTCACACAAGCATCTCGTCCTGCAGCCCCCCTGCTCCGGAGGGAGCCGGGCACAGGGTGGGGGCCAGGTGATGGGATTTGGCTGATGAACGTACACCCCAACCCTCTTTGGTTTCCCTACTTGGAAATCAAAGCCTCACCCCAAGCTGCAGTCAGGGACAAGGAGCCCCAAATCCTTTGACCTCTCCCGCTGCATTTTGTGGTCTGATGGCATGCAGATCGAGGGGATCAGAAAGCCCCTCGCATTGACGCTCAGCGCTCGGTTCCCACTTCACCTCTACCCAAGGATCTGCAGCGTGGGGGTTGTCAGGGGCAGGAAATATCCTTCCACCAAAACTTTCCTCCCTTTGCATCATTTCTTTTTTTTTTTTTCCCTTCCCCATTTTCGTGCAGCCCCTCTTGTGGGCGGCAAGGAAGGGGTTGGGTGTGAAGCATCACATCACCTCCTTATGGGTCCGTTTTGCCCTTGCCCAAGCCGCAAAGGGAAGCAGTTAGAGCTGTGGGCTGCCCAGTGGTTATGTTTGTTTTGGGCAGAGGATGGTATTTCCTTTGTGGGTGGCTCAGATCTTTCTCCCGTGCAACATGAAACATCAGCTATGGTTGGCGCTGGGGAAGGCTGAAGGTGGAAGTGTCTGATCCCAGGGGGCTGTTATTCTGTGCTGTTATCCCATTAAAAGACCGCACAGCTCTATGACAACCTCGTAGGGTTAGAGTTTGGGAATTTTGGCGCTAGGTTTCTTGGGAGGAATTGTGATATTTGTCATTTTGTGACCAGAGAAGCAAGGTTTCTGCTTGGGTAGATGCNACCCTCTTTGGTTTCCCTACTTGGAAATCAAAGCCTCACCCCAAGCTGCAGTCAGGGACAAGGAGCCCCAAATCCTTTGACCTCTCCCGCTGCATTTTGTGGTCTGATGGCATGCAGATCGAGGGGATCAGAAAGCCCCTCGCATTGACGCTCAGCGCTCGGTTCCCACTTCAGCTCTACCCAACAAGGATCTGCAGCCTGGGGGTTGTCAGGGGCAGGAAATATCCTTCCACCAAAACTTTCCTCCCTTTGCATCATTTCTTTTTTTTTTTTCCCCTTCCCCATTTTCGGGCAGCCCCTCTTGTGGGCGGCAAGGAAGGGGTTGGGTGTGAAGCATCACATCACCTCCTTATGGGCCTGTTTTGCCCTCGCCCAAGCCGCAAAGGGAAGCAGTTAGAGCTGTGGGCTGCCCAGTGGTTATGTTTGTTTTGGGCAGAGGATGGTATTTCCTTTGTGGGTGGCTCAGATCTTTCTCCCGTGCAACATGAAACATCAGCTATGGTTGGCGCTGGGGAAGGCTGAAGGTGGAAGTGTCTGATCCCAGGGGGCTGTTATTCTGTGCTGTTATCCCATTAAAAGACCGCACAGCTCTATGACAACCTCGTAGGGTTAGAGTTTGGGAATTTTGGCGCTAGGTTTCTTGGGAGGAATTGTGATATTTGTCATTTTGTGACCAGAGAAGCAAGGTTTCTGCTTGGGTAGATGCTTCTGCCTGCAGCCATTCCCCACATGTACTCTGAGGGCAGCGTGTTGCACCTCTGCACCAGGCACAAACCACACGACTCCTGTCAGGCTGCGGAACCATAGTCATCCTCTGGACGGGGCTTGCACCTCCTCCCCAGCCCTGCCAGAGAAAGTGCAGGGGGAACAGTAGCTCCCCCTGATCAGCAGAGCCCTGCGCCGGGAGATGGAGCCTCCTGAGTCCCTCTCCCTCTTCGATCACACCCATCTGGAGCTGGAGGGCCCTGGAGCTCTTCCAGCAGGAGAGAGTACGTTCGAGCCTCAGCGGGAAGGTATTTGCCAGTTGGGAAGCGGGGATGCTAAACCGATTTGCATTTGCGCCGCGGGCTGTAATAGTTGCCTTGCAACATTTACAGAGATGGGCTGAGCCCAGCGTGGTTGTGGTGGGGTGAAGCCCCACTGGCAGGGCTTTCTGGAATTCCCGAGGAATGGGGTGCGGCCGGGCGCCTGCTTATAACCTCAGCCCAGCTCCCCAGCGCGTCTTCCTGGTGCAAGGCTCCGGGGCTCTTCCCGAGTCTTCCTAGAATGAGACTGTGACAAGGACGTAGCAGTGGAAGCCAGGATGGATGACATGTCTGGGGTGAGCTGGTGGAAGGAGCCAGGCGAGTCGTCCCTGCCTCCCTCTCACCATCAGCTGATGCGCAGCGGCAGGAGAGAATGACAGCGGTTCCTGCACCGTTTCCAGTGCTGCCGGTACCCGACCGGCCCTGGGGGTGGAAATGCCTCCAGCCCTCGCAGGGGAGGTGTGGGGGGAGCGTGGAGGAGCAGGGTGGGGCAGTGGAGTCCCCCTTGAAATGGGAAAAAGAGTGGGTAGGTCTGGCTGTATTTTAGGAACGTGGGCTAGATCAAACGTTAAGTTGGATTCTTTTAAGGGAGGAAAACATAAGTCGCCATCCCACGTGAAAGGGGCTGGTGTGAGGAGGGTTGTGCCTGCTGTGGCGAGAGGCACGCGTGGTCCTCCGGCAGGTGCATGTCGGGGGCCCCTTGAACCCGGGAGTGGTGCTGGAAGGGTGGGAGGCCTGTGCCCGGGGAGCAAGAGCCTCTGGGATTCATTGGGCTGGTGGCAGGTGCTGCTGGTCTTGCCCGCTGCCAGGGAATGCCATGGAGTCTCCCCTCGGGGTCCTCACAGCAGCTTCAGAGGGAATTAAAAAATGCTGTTTGTCTGGGGATTTTTGCCTGTCTGATCACTCGAGACCCTGCTGCGAAGATCCCCTGCTGTGGTCCGTGTGGAGGTGCTTGGGAAAGTCCTCCTCTTCTGGGCAGAGAGCGGATAGCTGAGTGCTTCCCTGCCCTGGACCGGTGCTGCTGGCTATCCTGCTCTCTTTCTGTGTGTAGTCATGCGTGGGTGTGGAGACACACCACCCAAAAAAAGAGGACTGGAGGAGTCCTCACCTTGGGAGTGTCCTTGGCTGGTTGCTTTGAGCCCTGAGGGTCTGCTTTCCCTGCCAGTTGCTCAGTCTCTGCTCCCTCCTCCCCTGTATCTGCTGTGCTACCAAGTGAGACGCACCTTCGGGCAAGACTCTTGCCTGTGAATAGCTGGAGGGCGGACTAGAGCACAGCCCTGCATATTCCCTGTGGCTGATTGCAAGGGATCCTTTCAGCATCCCTGCTGCTCAAAAGCATACGTTGGCAGAAAGCTCTAGGGGCATGGGGTGGTGGTGTTGGGAAGAAGGCTGATTTTGGGAGAATGTGTGTTGGGAGCAGGGACAGCATCGGTTTGCAGCGGCCAAACAGCGCTGCTGACCTGTGGGAGGAGGGAGGCAAAGGGGACGTGCGGAGAGGCCCCAGCGGCACCATCGCAGCCACCCAGGTGCTCTGCTGCCTTGTCTCAGGCGTGCTGTGGGACGTGCCCCCCAAGCGCCAGCAGCCAGGAGAAGGGGAGGGGACATCCCTGCCAGGGGACTGGCAGAGTGAGGTGTGCCCCCCCGGTTCGGGGGAGAGCCAGGCACTGGGGGCAGAGGGAGGGAGGGAAGAACAAACTTACTTTCTTCTAGGAATTCAAGGCCTCACAGGAATACGAGGCCAGGCCTTGGGGCACTTGACAGCCAGCCAGGAGTCCATTGAGACAAAAGTCATCTTTGATCTGCCGCGCAGTTAAAAAAGGAGATTGTTAACCTGTGCTAGACAAATAATTCCAGAGGAGCTGCTAAGCAGGAAAAGCACTGGCTGCTTGGGCTGGTCTGTTGGGGATCCTGCCACCTGCATTGCTCCTCCACCTTCTGACCCCATGGGATCAGGTGGAGGTGGCTGGTGGACTACTGCTTCCCCGTGTCCCATTCCCACTACATGCCCTGAGCCTGGGTGTGTATGGTGCCCCGATCTCAGAGCTTCCCAGGCACAGGGCTGGGATGGGGGGCCAGGGGCATGGCTGTTCCCTATACAGACCCCAAAGGGAGCAAGGACAAGCCGTGCAGCTCAGGTAGCTGCTCTCAGGCCAGACTTGGACACAGTTTGGTGGCACAGGAGGAAAGTAAGGAGCTTCACAGGCTTGCGGTTGTCACTGGCAGAGCTGCCTCACAAACCCCGGGGAGGACGACAGGATTATGAGCCATGTGGGCTGGTGATGCGCCGTAGCCATGCTGATAGTATCTGCAACAAGAAGAAATTGGCACCTAAAACTGCTGCCGGGAGCAGGGAGTGGAGCTTATTCCTACAGGCAGTCCCCAGCAATCCGGCTCCTGAGGGCCTGCATTTGCAATCCCAGATTCGTATCTGTTTCCCCTGCTCACTTAGCAAGGTGACACCTCCCAGCTCGCCTCCAAAGTCACTGAGTCTCGTAACACCTGCCCACGCTCTCCCCCAGCGAGTGCCAGAGTTTAAAATAAAGTTCCATTTCCTACATGTATTAAGTGTCAGGAAGGACCAGGGGCATCCGTGCACAGCAGCATTCGTACACAAATGCGCTTGGCTGACAGGTGCAAACATTAAAAAGCCTGCAATTTCACCGCCCAGCGCTGAGCTCTGGCTGCAAGTACTGGGAATTGCAAATGATCCCTTCTCCAGTAAACGCCGTGTGTGGCGCAAGGCAGGGAAGTGCTGCAGAGTCTCTCCGGCACTGGGCTGTTGGTCCCACTCTTCCTCACGCGGCAGGAGTTGTCAGAAGGCATCTTCATTTCGCAGCTATTCAGTGATCCCTGAATTACACAAGTCTCCCTCTCGCTGTGCATTCAGTCACTGACGCTGCTTCCCGCTCCCTCGCAGGCTGAAGAAGTAATGCCTGGGGATCTGAAATCTGCTTTTTGCTGCAGACGGACAGACAGATCTGTGGTGAGATGTGACAGGGACGGAGCGGGGAAGAGAGGCTCGATCTGACTCGAGCGCTCTGGTGGATCTGGCTGAGGAGGTTTACGGCACCAGCGTTGTCTGCTCTGTGGCTGTCCCAGCAGATTTCTGCCCCGTGACTTGGGCTGTGGCAGCCTTCAAGCCACCGTGTCCTAGTTTAAGTTACAGTACTGGAGGGTGGGCTGGCTGGGCTGAGGAGGGAGCACTCCTATTGCCCTGATAGTAGAGGCGAAGGGCGGGTGGCCAAGGGACAGGCACGTGTAGGAGAGCGCCAGGCTCAAGCTGCCATGCAAACGTGGCCGTAGGTTTGGGCTAAAGCCCTCACGGTTTAAAAGCCAGCATTTAACCACCTGCCTGGCGGTTTTCCTCGACTCCAAGCAGAAGGGAAATGTTCCGCACTGAACGCAGGCAGGGAAGGAATAGCTGTACATGAGAAGGACCACACGCATGCCACCAACTGTCCGTAAAAACCCACACGAAAATCCCTGCGTTTCACAAGCACACGAGCCAAGTTCTCCTCTCAGTTACAGGGGCATGTGTAGGGCTGTGGCTCAGAAGGCAGCCAGCGCCCGGCTGAAAGAGCAGCTTTTCCGCATGAGTAGCCCTGAATGAAGAAAGCTAGGAGCTAAGCAAACACTTTGGCCAGTACTTTCCTCCGTCTCTTTTTCTGGTCTTTCGGAAGTCTGTTTTAATCAGTGCTTGCTTTCCCACACCGCTCCTTTGTAGTCTCGTTAAGTGCTGACACTGGGGCCCATTCAAGCCTGGTGCCAGAGTAAAATTCCCAAGAAACTGATGGCGTTGCACCTGCCCGCACAAACCCTGAATTTGGCCATCATCTGATGTCTATAAACCGGCTCGCTTAAGGTTTTTTTGGCGCTAGCCTGCAATGGCATCCAAACTCCCGTGTGTTTCTTCATCCAAATCAGCTCCTCAGCCCACCACCTCGAACAGCCTTTCATGTCCTCCCTGCAGTGTTTGTGGTTTCGCTGTGGGCTCATGCCGGAGCAGCGAGCTCAGCTGCGAAGGTCAATCTTCCTCTCCAACCCCCACCTTTTTTTTTTTTTTAACGAGTATGCAAATGATGGATATTATTGGGCCGCTGTGGTTTGAAAACACACGCGCACGCACACGCACATACACACGATATCTCACAAAGCCTGTGAGGGAGTTTCATAACAGAGGGAAATATTGGGAAGGTTTTATCTGATAGCGTAAGGGAAGTCTGTTAAAACGCCTTTACTGCAGGCAGCAGGAATGAGAGGCCACCTGGAGAAGTCATACAACACCGGAGAAGGAAGCCTTGCTGGCTGTTTGCATAGTGTTCAGGGCTCTGCTGGAAAGCCCAGGCATTTCTGGGCTTTTTCAGTCTCCCATCCGTTTTGTGAGAGGCAGCAAGAGGGGCTGTCTCGCTTTTGCTCAGGTTTCAGGCTCATGCCTTCATGAGGGCAAGTCTTTTGCATTTTGTTGGTTCTTTTGTGCCTCCTCCATGCTCCTTTTGATTCCCCCCACTCTCGCTCCGTGGCGCAGTATTTGCAGCTCATCCCTCTAATGCTTTTTTTCCCCCTTCTTTTTGTTGTCTGGCAGGGGGACCCCATACCTGAAGACATTTATGAGATTTTGGGTGGCAGCTCAGTGCGCTCCATCAGCGACCTCCAGCGTGCCCTGCGGATAGACTCCGTAGGTAAATCTCTTCACCAAACACTCCTCTATTTTTACTTAACTCTTTGGTGGGGAGGGAGGGGATATTCTGTTTTCCAACAGGCATGCTATCAACAGACCTCACTATAAAAATAGGAACCATTCAGAAGCCAAGACCTGGCTGTTTACACACCTCGCCCCCCTGAAACCTGTGGGAGTTGGGCAACTAAATGCCTTTTTAAATCTCCTGCTAATTGCCTGGTCTATCGAAGGACACTGGCTTCCAAAAATGATAGGAGATGGGCAAGGTGAGTGCCCAGAACTGAGGTCAGCACTTTTCACCCTGAGCGACACACAGGCAGCAGGGCTTGAATTGGCCAAGGATCAGTTTAGGAGGTGGAGAAATGGGAGGTGGAAATAGGGTGACAGAGGAGGAAAGGCCTGAGTGGATTCTCAGGTTTAGCATCCACAAAAGGCCACGGGTTCCAAGAGGCTTTTAGGACGGGAACAGCAGAGCACGTGTCCGTGGGTGAGATACGGGACAGGGGGTAAGTCAGGGTAGCGTCGCTTCACCTCCTGCCCGTAGATAAGAGCTCCGGGGGCTGCAGTGCCTCGGGGTCACTTGGCCAGGGCTGAGCGCAGCCAGCGGCAGGAGCGGTGAAGCATGGAGGGGTCGGCACGTGTGGGAATTGGAGCACGCGCCACGGCGGCTGGGCTGGCCCAGGAATTTATTTATAAACGGTCTCTTCAGAGCAAATTCCTTTCTATTCTAACCCTGCTCCCGCCCGTCATCCCCTGGCCCCCCCAGCTCGCCTTCTCTCTCGTGTTTTGTCTGTTTGGAGCTTTGTAATCCTTGCCGAGACACTATCTACGGGGGAACAGAATTTCCTGCTTTTGTTTCCTATGCCAGTCCAACCACTGGCGCAGTCTCAAAAGCATTCCCGCTGCCTTTCAAAACGGCCCTGGAGGGGCAGGGGGGGGAAAGCGAGGGGGAGGGCACCAGCTGCGTTCAGCTATTGTTTGCCTTAGAAAGAGGCGACGAGGCTCCCCACCACCACCACGGCCGCTCCCTGCCCTCACCAGTTCCCTCCTCCTTGTCCACGAACCACACAATGGGGCAACTTCCAAAATTAGCTGTGCTGGATTGTCCCAGGCTGGTCCCCCTCCCGCCCCAACTGTCTTCAGTGCTGACGCGGGTGTAGAAGGACAACCTGGAGGAGGGAGGGACCCGCTTTTCAATAGGAGATTTGTTTCGAGTCAACAGTTGTTGCTATTTTTTTTCCCCCTCTCTCTCCTCTCATCAACTCAACCTCTGCGCAAAAGGCAGCCCCCACCCTCGTTTGATAAAATGCCAGGCGGCGCAGGATGGAGGGGTGGGGAAGGAGCGGCTGAGGAGATGCGTGCAGTCTGTCATGTCCCCGTGTCTCAGGAACAGCTACATCTCTATTGCAGTTACTAACCGCCCTCATGGTTAAGAAATGGGCTTCTCATGTTGCCTTGGAAAGCCCAGGGGAATGGGAGAAGGCTACAGAGTCACTGGTTTCACTTCAGGTCCCAGATGGGAAGGGCTGGTCAGGGAAACAGAAAACAGTGCTGTGAACCTGTACCTCTCGTCTGCTCCCAGGTAGTGACCAAGGGACATAACCATTTGCTTGCCCTGTGTAGAATACGCTTATTAGCAAATAAGTGTTTTAGCGAAATAATCCCAAATTGGCTGGAGCTATTCGCTTGTTCTGTCTGTGCACCCTGTATGTGTCACAGCTGCTGCCCTCCACCGACTGCACAGGCAGCCAGGATTAGGTGCCTCCAGGAGGCAGATGAGCTGAGATATTGCTCTCCTGACCTTAGACAGTAACATAGACCCAGCAGCAGAGGTGTGTAAAGTGGGGGTCATCTCCCTTAGCCGTGTCTGCCCGCATAGCATGTGTGACCATCTAAGCCAGTCATCCAGACACCCTCTGTAGCCCCTGAAGAGCTACATGCTCTTCTAGAGCATGATCCACCAGATCTCATTTCAGGTGTCTGTCCCAGGGTGAGATGAATGGTGTCCCAGAATTGATCACACCTCTCTAGCCACTTTGCAGGGTGTCTGTCTGTCCACCCCATGCATAGATGTTGACTGCACAGGCACATGATTCCTACCTTGTGAATATAGCCTCGCTGCACCCATCCCAAATCCGTCAGCAATTGCTTCAAAGCTGAGTGGAGAGCAGTGTCCCTGCTTCCCCTCATGAGGGCTGCACTACAGCAGGACTGAGGAAGAGGGATAGGATATGATAGGTATGGGAAGTCTGCTCCACCGCGCATCTGATAAACAGACATCTTCCACTGGCCCCAAATTTCCCTTTAAGAAAATTGCTCCCTTGATGCTGACGTCCATTCAGCTTCCTTCAGCTGCTAAAGCAGGTCAGAGAAGGAAAGAGCTGTGGCTGGGTGGGAGCTATCTCCGAGCGCGGCCATTGTCCAGAGCTCAGGAGGGGCTGCGTGTTGGAGTGCTCCATGGGGATTATGGGCATTTCTCTATTCAGCGCTTCCTATGGGAAAAAGCAGTGGGGTGGGAGGGAACTGCTCAGGGCTGGCCTGAATGCTATCTGCCTTCCTCTCCCATCGCTGAGTGAACTACCTCCAGATCCTGCAGCTTACCTTAGAGTAGGATAGGGGAAAAACCATTTCAACTTCAATTGTCTGTTATTCTGTCGTAAAACTGACTCTAACCTAGAGTGGCTGCAGTGGGTTGAGAGAGAAAAAGCAAGCACCCCACCTCCCACTCATCGTCCCCTTCACCTGCCCCCTCACACCCTGACTCTCCCAGTCCCAAGCCATCCCAGCAAGGCACCTCAGTGTTATATACCGAACTTTCTGCTGCTCCCATCTGATCTCTGATCCTCCTTGCTGTATCCTGGTCTTAGCCGGCTGATCTGAATCCCTCTGCTACTCCTCTCTGACACCAGAAAGCCCTGCCATAGGCCGTGTCCTTCTTGAGATGGAGTTTTCCTCTCCCAGACTTGACTGGGACACCTCTTTCACCATAGGCTTGTTGCATCGAGCTGCCTAGTCTGAGCCAGGAGCAAACCTAGAGTCTCCACGCCCCAGCACAGCTGTGACCTTGCTGGTGGATTTACACCTAGCGTGACATACCGGGGCTGTGGCTTATCCCACATCTCTGCACTTTGCCTGATGAGCAGAGCGCAAGTGCCTGCTGCCTTCTCCTGCTTCTGCCTGGTGCTATTAGGTGGTGTCTTTCCTTTTTCAGAGGAGGATAGCTCGAGCCTGGACCTGAACACAACTCAGCCTGGTCAAAACCCCGTGGCCCTGTCTCGAGAGCGACGAAGCCTAGGTGAGTCGGGGGTGTTACGCCTTGTGGTTGTTGGGGCACTCACCTGAGAAGCTGTGGGGGGGTGCAGATGCATGTCTGAGATACATGTTGGCAGCGGGGTAGGGGTTATATTGTGCATGGATGTGTAGACAGATGAGAAGGAGGATCTGGGCCTCGCGTAGGAGCTGGGTGTTACACTTCAGGAGGGCAGGAGAGGGAGTCTGGACCTCTGCAAGCTGCTGTGCTTTAAATCCCTCTGGTGCTGCTTTAAATGGCACTGGTGCTCTAAAGAAGTGTCATCTCCTGCCTAGGACTGTCCCTGCAGTGAGAAGCATCTTTTTACTGGGGGCTCCTCCACGAGACGCGTCTCTGTCTACAGAGGGAGCTGGAGGGGTGGGAGAAGGAGAAAGAACATGAGTGTGTGTGGTGGAGCGGTGTGGGGTCTTTCTCTTCCAGTAGAGGTGGCTGCAGCGGGTTGGTAACAGCTGCAGAGCCCCTTTCATCTCCCCTTCTTCTCTTGGCCCTCCACAGATGCTCTGGCAGCAGCGGAGCCAGCTGTCCTCGCGGAGTGCAAGACGCGGGCGGTGGTCTTTGAAATCTCCCGCAACATGGTGGACAGCACCAACGCCAACTTCGTGGTGTGGCCGCCCTGCGTGGAGGTGCAGCGCTGCTCCGGGTGCTGCAACAACCGCAACGTGCAGTGTCGACCCACCCAGATTCGCGTCCGGCACGTCCAGGTAAGGGAGATAATTCCCACCTCTCCCTCCTCCCGCAGCCCACCTCCATCCCTACCCCCCAAAACCAAACCCGCAGTGGGTCTTGGGCGCAAGGCTCACACAGCGGTCTGTTCCCTCGCACCCCCTCTGCAGTCACGTCTCCTGCGTTAGCCGTGGAGCGCTGCAGCCCCTGGCGCGGGCGACATCCCTGCCGGCTGCTGGGAGGGCTGGTGCTGCCCGGCAGCTGGGGACTGTCACCACAGCAGAGCCACAGGGCGCCGGCCCCAGCTGCAGCTCCGCGCCGCCGCTCTTTCTGTGCCCGGAGGCGGCCTTGTCTGCTGTGTTAGAGTAGCAGAAACAGGACGCTTTCATCGCGGGAACTGTTTTTGATGCAAAAAGAGGAGGGCTTGCAGTGGCAGCCTCCGTCTCCCCTGCTGCTGCCTCAGCTTCTTCCCAGGAAGGCGCACTGGAGTAGCTTCTCCTCTTTCTCAGCCCCACCGTTACCTCCTGACCCACCGCAGCAACAACCAGACACCTGACGGCTAACCTCTTGCTCTGATCCTGCCCTCCTCACAGCTACCAGTGATCTCCTCACAGCTTCCTCCCAGTCAGCTCGTTTAAAAATAATGCTCATCCCGTACTAATCCGCTGTCTGAGCCGTAAGAGACTCCCCCAGGCAGGCAGCAGAGGTTGGCTGGGAGAGGTTGTATTCACACAGCCCTTTTCATCAGGAAATTCCTTTCTCAGAAAAGCCAGGCGGAATGAGGGAAAAATGGGGGGGGAGCAGGAGTTGTTTTTGTGGAAAAAACAAGTGAGAGGTCAAAAGCCAGCCTGAAAAAGTGACCTGGAAATGGTTTCTTTGAGGACAGAGGTCTCTCTATTGTTTGGCTGGAAGTGTTTGTCTAGCAAGCAGCGTGTGGTCTGAAGCGTGTGGAGTGGGCTTTCAAGGAAAGATAAACAGCCTTGGCTGCTTCAGCGCTGGCTGAGGGATGCTGCTGGGGGCAGTGGGTTTGGAGGAATTCAATCCCAGACGCGCGGCAGAGCAAGTATTTATAGCTTGCGGAGCACTTCAGGGACTGCGGTCTTCTAAGATAAGCTGAGTAGGGTCAGGCTGGGCTGCTCCTGGAGTGGGAGGACCCCCTAGAAGGCTCGTGCCCTGTGGTGGGATGCGGAGCAGTGAGTCTTCCCTCTGACTCAGCACTGGTGGAGAGTCCGAGGGAATTTCCAGAGCACCGCCTTTCCCGTGAAATACAGAGCTGAGGGCTTCAGCCCTGCGAGTTATTAAAGAGCTTGAAACAAATTCAGACAGGCCTCAGCAGAGCTGGCGAATCTGTGTTTGTTTGCATCGGGACTGAGTTTTTCTCCTTTTGCCCTTCCTGTAGGATCCTGTGGGAATTAATTCTGGTTGCCCCTAGGTCTCTGCCATCACGGCTGTCAGAAACAGCCTAGCGTGTTCTGCGCATCCCATGTTTCTGTCCGTGATCAACCAGCCATCCTGCTTAAGCAGCAGCAGTAGTTAGGAACGGGGGAAATAACCAGTCACATCCGAACTTGCCTGGTCTAGGTCTGCTCTGCTGGTGTGCACAGAGTTAGCTGCCGTACACACCACCCCTGAATTTGAACTGTGCTCCGTAAACTGCCTTCTGACCCTTTAGGAAGAAAGCCAGTACTGAAGGGTACTGACACTGATTATTTTTACAGAGTGAGACCTGCAGCTGTATTCATCTTCTGCTCTCTTCTCTCTTCTCAATAGGTGAACAAGATCGAATTTGTCCAGAGGAAGCCAAAATTCAAAAAAGTCGTTGTGCCTTTGGAGGACCACGTGCAGTGTCGGTGTGAAGCAGTGTCCCGTCAGCCCCCCAGGAGCAGCCGGCCAGGGCCACGTGAACAGAAACGTAAGGATCTTGGCATTAGTGGAGTGGAGGAAGGCGTGAGAAGAGAGGCTGGGGAGAGAGGAAAGAGCCCTCCGCTGGTTTTAATCTGCTGAGCTCCAGTATATCCCATGGGCCTTTGCTGGTTTATACCAGCCGAGGGACATTTCCCAGGATGTCTGCCTGCCAGCAAGGGCCTGAAACGGAGGGAGATGAAGGAGGGGAAGGTGAGAGGTGAGAGGAAGGGCATCGTGGGAAAAGGGAGAGGGCAGAGACTGTGGAGAACAGAGGACAAGGGACAGAAGAGCAGGAGAAGGAAGCCTTGTGGCCCTCCTGTTGCAGAGCTCTTTGTTGATAGCGTGTGGAGAAAGATATTTCAACGTGACCTGGCTCCCCCTCGCTGTACAGACACTCTCCCCTCTGTTTTGGCAGGCTTGTCACCGCCATTCACCACAGCCGCCGTCTCACAGAGGCAGCGAGTACGCCGACCGCCGGTGCAGAAGAGGAAACATAAGAAGTACAAGCATGTCAACGATAAGAAAGTGCTGAAAGAAATCCTCGTAGCATAGAAGTGCTGGCAGGGGAGAGAGAGCACAAGGCAGGTAACAGCAAGCTGCTTTTCCCGTTGGGAGAAATGCTCTCCCCGGACACGGTTCTGCCTGAGCACCTCGGACGCTTCCCACAGCACCAGCTGCTCATTCAGTGTGGGGCTCCTGCAGGGCCTGGGTGTGATAAAGCCTGGGGTGAAGAAGGGGGAGGGACTAGGCTGGGACCCAACACATGCATCCTATTTATGGCTTTATGGCTCTTCACAGAGGTGGAGGGATCATGCATCAACCATACTTGCTCTTGGCCCTGCCTCCTTTCTCTGCCTCCCTTACAGGCAGAGAGCGAGCCTGACTTCTCTCCACACCTAAATCCCCTTGAGGTCCATGTAATTCATCTCTTCTGTGGAGCAACTTCTGTTCTCCTTTCTCTATTGATACTCCGTTGAAAGCAGAGAATTAATGTTGCTCTGGGGATCCCTTTTCCTTTTATTTCATTAGTTGAGTTGGCAAAAAGACTGAAAAGAAAAGCAGCAACACTTTTGGTTCGTCTCTCTCCTAGCGGGAAGGCTGTGCGCATTAGAAAGGTCATACCAGGGGAAAGGAGAATTGGAATCTCTGGCAAGAGATCTGGACTTTGTCAGTCCAGGGTCTGATTCTTCTCTCCCTGACTTGTGTAAACAGGAGTAATTCCCTCGTCACCAGAAGAATTCCACTGGTCCAAGGGAGAGGAGAATAAGCCCCGGTTCCCCATGAGAGAGGGAAAGGTGCAGAAAAGAAGGAGTAGCCAGGGCACGGACCCGGGGGGCTGAATTTAGCGAGAGGCAGCCCAGCCTAACAGGGAAAGCCCTGGCCCGGGACTCAGCAGCTCCACTCTGCCACAGCCCCTTGAATGATCCTGGGCTGCTCACTACACATTCACTTTTCCTCACCTCAGGAGAGGGGATGATGGGCTTCCACCCTGTGGCGTTTCAGGAGATGGGGACAAGGGGCGCCAAGTGGTGTCTTGGGATTGGTATTCCCACGCTTAGCACTACGAGGGCTCTGATTATCCCAGGATCCTCCTGGCCAGCCCAAGGTTCCCAGGGTAGAAATGATGCAAACCCATGCAAATCTCAGCTCTGGCTCAAGCTGTCCAGGGGAAAAAATAGAGAAGGTCAAAAGCTCTCTTGGGCTTCTAATCTGGCACTTCAACACAAACATTTCCAGAGGAGAAAGTGGGAGAGGAGGGGAGTTGCAAGTGCAGAGGGTTTCATATTCTAATGCCACGTCTGTTTTTGTTTCACTTCCAGGTTTATTTAATATATTTGCTGTATTGCCCCCATGGGGTCCTTGGATTGATAACTTTTCCTCTTTGTCCGTCTGCCTCGACGTCTGATTCAGACGGCAATTGGTGCTTCCCTTTCCATCAGTGGACCTTCTCCCACCAAAGCCTCTCCCTTCTTTCATTTATTAGCATAACTGTAAAGTTTTACACACAAGAGAAAAGGACAGACATGACCTATATATATATATATGTATGAGAAAAGAACAAAGTACAAATAAAACCATGAACCCCGACAGCCACAATATGCAACGAGGACAGGACAATGCCTTCCCTGCTCCAGAGGACAGGATGGAAAATGTGAAAAGGAAAGCGGGTCCAATTTCTTCCAAGAGGAGGAGAAAAACAAATGGACAGAGGGTGGAAGGGGAATAGTCTCTCTTTGCCTCGTGTTTCTGGTCAGGCAGGGGGGCCCGGCTGAGATCAACGCTTGCACTGGACCTGCATTTTGAAAACAGGCATATCTCAGATGGCTAGCAGCGACCGATGATGGAAAATGCACTAAGGACTTTTATCGCCCTACCTGGACAGATATATATTTTTAATGTGCGGGCATATATTTTATTTTAAAAAAGAAAAACCAAAACCACTAAGATATTCAACATCTCGGGGAACAGAACAAAAAACAAAACAAACAAACCACAAACAAGAAAGAAGCCAAATGCATTCCCCCCCCTCCCTTTCCCCTCCTGCTCCTGGTGCTGACTGGAAGGTGTGTGGATCGTGGGGAAGGAGCAGACGGCGGCAGAATCGTCTCCACGCCCCCGGCCCCTGCCAAGGGGAGCCATCTTTGCACATGCTGGTGGAGAATTCAACTTTCCAGGCTTGGACTCAAATTATTTTTTAATTTCGCTCTGTATGTGTGCGCGTGTATATGTGTGTGTATATATATATATACGTGTGCGTGCGTGCGTGTGTGTGTATGTGTATTTATACATACATATATAAATATATATATATATATATGTTCTTAAATGGATTTCATTCCCCGGTGGCAGGAAGCTCGGCGGCACATGCACGCATCAGCTTGGTTGGGCTGCCAGAAAAGCACACTGTTAGTGCAACGTGCCTGCGAGGTCCGGGACGGGAGGGGCAGAGACATCATCTGGTCTCTCTCTGTCTTGTTGCCCTTTTCTCTCACTCTCCACCAACCCCCCAGCCCGACTTCCTTGCAGGAGGCGAAGCGGCACCACAACAAGACCAACAACAGCCAAACTTAGAAGCATGACTTAATCTCCATGAGCTGTCCTTGCCTGCTCTGTGGTCCTCAAAGCAGAATCATGTCATTCCCACGAGGTTTTTAACCCCTTCATGGGTGTCCTGCACACCATCTCTTCACCACACTCCCCCTGCCAATGTCCCCACATCTCCCATCATTTTACTCATATATTCCCTCTCAAATTCCTTCTGGATTTTTGCCCGTTAGGTGTTCCCAGCACACCTAGCTTGGAAGTTGGTCTGTGTAGGTACAGAGAAGGAAATAAGGATAGTCTTTGCAGTTGGCAGCAACCGTCTGAGACAGAAACGAGCTCTTCTAAGCGAGGAGGACTCAGAGAACAACTGAATGGTCAGTTATTGAGTTCCTCCCAGGCCACTGCCTGCTCCGGAGGAGGGAGGAGGTCTCTGTGTGCAGGGGCTATTTCTGCACACCTAATACTCACTCACCATTAGCAGAAATGTTACATGTGATGGGAATTTCCAGTGTCACCTCGGGGTCCCGGCCTGGGATCATGCTGTGCTGGGCACCACAGAGTTACACATGAAGAAAATGCCTGGGCAGAGCTGGCGCCACAGCCCTCCCCTTCCCCTCCTGCCTGCAGCCGCTCCCCCCTCGCACGCACACGCACCCCGGCTCTGGGGCAAAGCCCCCGCCGGGAGCTGGGGAAAGGAGGTGAAGCTGCCACAAGTTGTGGAGGGACCCAGCCCTCGCCTCCTGCCAGCCCAGAGCACTTCTCCTACCACCCCCGAGGCAGCGCGTCGCTCCCTCCCTCCATCCCCAAGCCCTCAAGTCTTAAGACACTTTGTTTTCCTGTTCCAAAATCTGTTTCCTTTGGTTTGTAAAGATGTTGAGGTTTTTATTTTATTTTAAATTTTTTTTTTGCCTTTTTTTTTCTAAATGTAAGATTAATTTATACTCAGTACTGTATTTAAAGTTGTA
>VXBO01014951.1:121286-133459 GCA_013400135.1 Rhinoptilus africanus | reverse complement strand
TTTTTTTTTTCTTTCTTCCTAAGGGCTGGTGAGTCACCCCGCAGCAATGCAGGCTGCCTTTCCACACTGACTCACCCCCGCTGCCCGCTCTCCTGCCTCTCCCTCCTGCCCCCGTTCCCCCCCTTGCCGGGGCTCCGGGGAAGAGGAGAAGCCCCCGTTCACCCAATGATGCAACCCGCAGGCGGCTGGCGGTGGCCATGGCCGTGGCCGTGGCGGTGGCGGCGGCGGTGGCGTCTCTGCCACAGGAAGCGCGGCCGAGCGCTCGGGCAGCCCCTGTGCCAAAACACAGGAAGAGCGCCGAGAAATTACCCCGTGCATTGTCAACTTGAAAAAAACAACCACAGAAAACAAAACAAAGCAAAAAACAACCCCCCTCAAGAAAAAAAAAAAAATGGGCCTCACTAGAACAATTGCCCAGAAGAAAAGAAAAGAGAAAAAAAAAAAAAAAGAGGCCAATGGACCTGGCCTGGCGCCGGGACCCTTCTTTTCCTTTCCCAACACAATGCACGTTAAATAATATTTCCTTCTCGCAACAAGGCCCTCCTGGGCCGGTTTTTGTTTTTCTCCCCTGCTGCTCGGGGGTCGGTCAGCGCGGATGGCTCCCGTCACGGCAGCGTTGGCATTTCGGGGCTGCTGCTCATCCCTGCCACTGTGGGTCACCTGTTCCAGCTCCACAGAGGAGTGAGGGCCACCTGCCTCCCTTCGGCTTTCCTGCGGGGAGCGGGGGGCTCGTCGGTGCTTCTCCCGACCTCTCCCACCCACCGGAGTGATCCAGGCTTAGCCGCTTTGCAGGATAATATCTCCTCACGGTAAGCTACGTAGCCATCCCAAGCCACCACCATGTATCCAAACCCAAGCTATGAGGACATCCATGCCAGCTAATCACGGCGGTCATATCACAAACGTCAACTTATTGCCAGATTAAAAACCCCACAGAATAACAAAACAATATACATCATGCGTGGGATGAACGGCTTCATGACATTTCTGTCCAGGCTTCCAGGCTGGGACGAGGGGAACCCCTGTTACTTGCACCTTGGCTCTTCAGTTCCCGTTTGGCTCGTGCTCAGCTTTCTTTTCTTTGGGATTTCTCTTCACAGTGACAGTGTCACTGGCACCCAACCGACTGTATTTAAATGTCTGCGTTGCGGAGGAATCCAAGTAAAACTGCTTTTGTTTATTCTAACTTCTTTCCTGAGAAATGTAGCATCTGAGACACCACGCCTCTCGTTCGCTGGCAGTGTCAATCAACAGCCTTCACGGAGCTGATGAGATCCACATCTCTGAGGATTATTGGGGTCTGTGAGTCAATAGCGGGTGCAAGAAAAAAAGGAGCTGCCCTTTTACAAATCAAAACGGGGCCTTTGGGCACAAAATGTCATTACATCAGCTGTCTATGTGTCTCCCCGGATTTCTGCTTTCTTACGTGAGGACACAGGCTGCTGGGCAAGATAGACCCAGCAGCTCTTGGGTGCTCACAGACACGGCACACCTCCGTTACTGACAAGGCTCAGCGCTCAGCCAACAGCGTGCACCGCTGGCCGGCCTTGTCCTGGCACCAGGAAAGAGGGGCAGACTCTGCAGCGGAGGAGCAGGTGGCTGGTGTAGGTAAGCATTTGACGTATGTGTCCACTGACGCCCTAAGTTGAGCAAACTCATTTGTTTCAAGGATTGACCTTGTGCGCTGACATTCCTGAGGCAATCCAGAAAAGCCAGATCCAAGGTCCCACCTACTTGCATTGTCTGGGCTCAAACGCCAGGTCCTGCCTCCAGGTGATGGATTTGTGTTCTGGGTAATAATAAATGCTTGGTGAAGGTGACATCTTCTTGGCACTGTTTTGGTCTGTTCTTCTTCCACCCAGAAGATAAGCCTGTCAGTCACTCATCTGTCAGGGTAACCTCTTGGTCAGTGAAAGCTAGTTTCTGAGCAAACGTTAGCCATGTCAAAGAGGTTTTGGAGATGGATTAGTGGGAGGTCATTAGGAAGACAACCGGGGCAGAGCTGGGATGAAGCACACAGCCCCACAGAAGTGTTTGTTCTTCCCCTGTTCTTGCTGTGCCCTCCATGCGTACCCAAAGCCACGAGTGTGTGGTGTTAACTCTGGTCACTCTGCGGGGCAGAGAGCTCACCTTCTTGGCCAACGCTGGGATTCCCCTCACAGCAGACACCTAAACATCGGCTCTGAAGTCTCAGCCAGCTGTCTCAGCTCCCTCCATAGTCAACAGAGCAAAATGGGCAAGTCCAGAAAGTAACTTAATTCCCCGGCTTAACTTTTTGAAGGTTGGGATGAATCACCCTGTGGCAGCGCTCAACGGTCTCCTTTGTCTAGAGAAGGAGACAAGGGCTTGTCTCTTGCTAGTGTTTGACTGCTTCGTTTTCAATCAGCTCACTTTAAGGTGCTTAATTTTTAGCTGGCAAACACCAAGCACAGTGAATCCCACCTCGGGAGAACAATGTGCCAGTGTGTGACAAGCAGCAGCAAGTCCGGGAACACAGCTCCTGTCTTGATTTATTTAACGACTACAGTCAGTGTTAAAATTTGATCATGGGAACCACTGCCTCAGCAAAATCCGGCTTGCTCGACATGCAGAGCATGCCTCATCCTCCAACGGCGTTGTCAAAGAATACGTCCCTCAGGGACCTTGAAACATGTAGGAAAGAGTTGCTGGGGCGAGCAACTTGCTTCTGAGCGTGGGGTTTTCCCTGGATCTGGCACGGCACTTGTTTTTATCAGCTGCCAAACCTTTGGCAATTCACCAGCTCCTGATAACACAAGTAAAAACCTGGAATAAGCCAAACCCAAAGATCTGGCCCGGATTACTGTGTCTATGGGTCCTCACGCCTGGTGGGAGCAGCCAGATTGAGCATATTTGCCTCTATGTCCGGGTCAGCCCCGGTGAGGAGGTCTCGGGGATAGAGAGCGGCGCTGCCCGGCAGATCTCCTTCCCGCTGGTGAGAACTTGGTGGAAACTTTTATCCAGCAAAATATTTGTTGCTCGGCCTCCTCTGCTAAGGGAGCAGGTGCTGGAGGTTGTTTGGCTAGCTGATTAAACAAATCCCAGCGTTTCCTGCCAGACCAGGTGAAGTCAAGCCTTTTCAGCTGCCTCGTCCCTACAAGCCCATCGAGCGGCATTCAGCCGCTCAGTTCCTGCTGGATATTCAGCTTTGAGGGACAGAACGTCATTCTGGCCACAGCCCTAATGACAACCACAAGTTCAGCTTTGAAATGGCTCTTGGAAATGCTGAGCAACTAGGTTAAAGAAAGGGGAATACTCACGTCAGGATAGGCCAGGTTGTCTCAATATTGCTGTGAACATGCTCTTCAAACCATTTTTGATGGTCTTCAGGACTCAGGCTTGGAGGCCTGTGTAGGTAAGTGGTGGGCTTGGCTGGCCGTGGAACACCTCGCGTGTTGAAAGCTGTGTCAGTGTCTTGTCACCTCATCAGGCTGAGGTATGTTCAAGGCGACCATCAGAGCGATCGCTTCCCATAGCAATGCAGCACAGGGAACATGTGCTCTTTTGGCTCCCATTTTGGTTTTGGAGGCAGGTACACATCTGGGATACGTGATGAAAACCCTCCAAGCTGATGTGTATCACAGGAAGTGGCAAGCAATGGTGGTGGCCTCAGCCATGGCTTAGCGATGAAAAGTCACGTGAATATTTTTAAAAAGGAGATGTAAGACACTACCCCATTTAGTTGGCATTTCCCAGGTGTCTCCACTCAGGTATAAACCTCCTACAGATGATGCCAACTCTACATTGAATGAAAGATTGCTAGTTCGATGATCTACCAAGTATGACCCACCACTGCTCTCACCTTCTGTGAGCAAAGGTGTCCCTGGAGATACATTTTTCCATTCCTCATGCAACATGTGGCCTAACTTAGTGTTTCATTACTGTTTCTCTTGTGCCTCCCCTTGTAACAAACTGCCCACTCCCAGAACCACTGGCCATGGTCATAGGGAGCTGCAGCAGAGTGCTTTGGGATGAGGCACATCCAGAGTGACAGCTTTACGGTGACACCTGTAACATTGACTGTCTATTTTTCCTCATGTTTAAATTACTTACATGCTTATCCTACGAAATAGTTCTACTGATTGGCAACTTTCTCTGCATGAACTTCTAGCTGTTATGATAACTAGTGACTCTACAGACTCCTACACCTTTTAGGGAGTTCAATTACCCTTTTGACCAAATTCTACCAAGAATCATCTTTCTCTCGGGTTTTGCAAGCAGCTGGTGCCGTATCTGTCGATCAGATTTCCTCAGCAACAAATCTAACTACGCTGCAATTTCAGGCTCTTGCTAAGAAAACTTTCTGAAATGCGGTCTTAAGGCTGTATGATTTCAGATGGGAAGCGTAACTGCCTACTGAGAAAAATGGGAACGTATGTTCCGTTTTAAGCCCATGACAGAAAGGAATTACTTCAAATCACGCGGACACAAAGCTAATATCATCCTCTAGATAGTAACTGCTGCATCTAGTACTGCTCAGCAATGTGCAGAAATAGAAGTGGCCAGAAATCCACCCAGACAAAAGCCAAGATTTCTTTTTCTGATGTCGTTTGGGCGCCCAGACGTGGCTGCTGAGCTGCGAATACCCCGTCGGCCTGGCTGCGTCCCGCCGCTCCCTCCGCGCCCCAGTTCTCCCAGACACCTGCAGTTTTCTTTGAAGCGGGGATGTGGTGAGCTTTTCCCAGAGACATGTCAGGGCGCAGAGGGAAAAGCAGAGAGATGGATTCTATCTGTCAACTGACGATGAAATACAGTGACACCCCCCCCACACCTCAGCCCCAAGAGAAAGCTTAATTTTTTCTACTTAAAAAAAGTGTTTGGCTCAATCCCTAGACCAGCTGCTTCCTACATAAATAAGAGGCATGCACGGTGTACAGAAAAGAATATTTGACATTCCTAATCAATTAGATAAGGGGAAAAAACAGTCCATTTCCCTGTTCAAAATAAAATTATCATGGTTACTTCAGATTTCAAGGGCATTTATCTTTCAGTTTCAGACAGAGGGGCACTGAGTAGGCTGTAGGTTACTGACCCGGGGCTGGAGAGTGACCGGGCTGTCGGCTGGGATGGAAGAGCCCAGGTCCGGCTCTGGCAGGGCCCTGGGTTGGGAATAGCCGTGGCAGTTGCCAGCCAAGTCAGGTGTGCCTTGGTAGAGCCAGGCTTTCGCAAGGACTGAGCCAGGGCTGGAATAACTGGCAGCACTGGGGGAGGGCGTGAAAACACCTCCAACCAAATTGTTCAAGGGAAGCGCTCCTGGATCTTGCCCTTGCGTTCCCTGGCTTTGAAAAAAAATGTATAAACATTTACCCAAGGAAATTCCAAGGACATCAAGGTGAGGAAGAAGGTGGGCTGGATGGCTGCAGGAGAACACAGGCACCTTCCCTACCCCAGTTCAGCTCAGGACATTTCAGTGGAAAGGGCACAACCTGAGATGGGTTGGGTACCTTCTACTCAAAAGCTCCGGGCAACGCTGTCGGCCCCACAGCAGAGGCAGGAGGCAGAGCCACAGTGACATGGTGCCCTCTCCTCCAAGAGCACGTCTCTCCGGATCACCAGCAGCCTTTGAGGCCCCTTCGCAGGCCATTGCAGGAAGGACGAGATTTTTGAGAGGACCAGCTCTGCTGTGTCCCGGTTGAGGGGAAAGCAGCAGCCCCGCGGCGCGGACGGGGCGGGAGGTGGACTGCAGCTCCTCCGCACCGGTTTTACCCCAAGCAGCTCCAACCCCTGCTCCCGCTGTGCTGTTCCTGGGGGCTTCAGGGCCAGACGGACATATCGGAACTCTTGATTGCTGCTGCTTTGCTTTTGCAATACCACTTCTGTGTTCTTCCAGGGTTTGTCAGGACAGCGTGTTTCCCCAGGAAAAAAAAAAAAAAAAAAAAAAAAAGCACGCAAATAGGGCAATGAAGCATCTGAGCCTCCGAACCTCTGCTCAGACCCAGAGGAGCCCTCTGGAGACCGTGCTCGCCCATGAAATCCTGGGCCTGTAGTGCCACCTAATGAACAAGCGCCGTTCAGAGTCCACATCCATGCTGTTGCGTGTGGGGAAATCAGGCAAAAGGTTCCTCGGGGCACTTCATTCCTTGCTAATGCCTTTTTCCCCTCTCCCAGTTCTTCAAAAATTTCTTAGTCCATCCTGGCAACCCAGGCTTTAGGCAGCAGATAATCCTAATCCTGTTCTGCAGAGAAGTCACAGAGCAGCTTTTTGCCAAGCCCAAATACACAAGACAAGTCAACAGTAGCTGAGTAACAAATTAGAGTAACTCCTTTCTCTGCATCACTTCTGGAAACACAGCTTCCAAGGGGCAGGGCGGGGGAGGTGACACGGTGCAGAGTGTTGCAACCTGCACCCTCTTCCTGGGACTTGCCGGCTTGTTGCCTATGTCACCCTCCTTAGTGACGAGCCATGGACTCCCATCTTTTAGGAGACAGAAATTGGGCTCCATTTGATTGGCAAGGACAGTGGTCAGGCATGATGATGAGGAACAGCTCTAAAGGGCCTAAATGACATTCCCACGGGAAGAAACCAGCTGGTGCTCGGTTTTTACATAGGAAATCATCAAAGAGAAGGAGAACAAATGCTACATACAGAGCACAAGCTTTGTGCCAGTCACAGCTGCCTTCTCAGACCCAGAAAGCAAGAGACTGAGGTTCCTCCCAGTACTGCATTCAGGTTTCTGGCCTCTGCTGATGTAAGGAGGCATCCCAAAGGCCAAACCATCACCTAGGACAAGGAGGCAGCAGGCAAAAAGTGTGTGAGAGCTCAATCCTTCCCTGGAGCTTAGAAGTTAAGGCTGTGCATTCCTCCTCCTCCATTTACTTTCTCTGTCATGATCTCAGGTCAGGCACCCACCGGAGCAGAGGCCGCTTGTAAAGGTGCTGTAACAGAGCCCAGCATGCATGTAAACGGTGGCTGTGCGGTCAGAGCCCTCTCCCAGAAAGTGGGACATCTGAACTAGATGTTCTCCTCAGCCTGGAGGGACTGTAACTCACCCTTTCCACAAGCCTAGTCTGCTCTACAGGGCATGGAATGGCAGCCCATGTTCTTTTATGGTATGTCTGTAAGACAGATGAAGAGCACCTCCTAGCTTCTGCACCCCAAGGGCATAACCCAGATGTGTCCTGCCATGAAGGTTGGGTGCCCACTTCTGGCACCAAAGCAGGAGGTCTGAATACAAATGCTACTCGTGCCACAGACTGCGCAGATGCTGAACCCTCAGCTAAGTTTGACTCTGGCCTCACACCTGGTTTTTAAGTCTTGCAAAATTTTCAGCGTGCTTCAGGCATGAAGAGAGCGAGCGCTGCATCTCTGACCCCTTCTCACAGTGGAAGGAACAGGGGCCATGCGCTGCCTCATGCAAATAGTCTTCTGTGAAAATAAACTTTTTGGGGGGCTGGATGCTCTACAGGCAGGAGGTGCCATGATACACGAGAGTGGGAGCCTTTGGAAGTTTTAAGCAATGAACAGCTGAAGAAGTTTCTATAGAGCATGTGGGAGCCAAGGCTTTTCAAAGACATATCATATGTCCACAGATGGGCAGGCTTTCACTAAAACAACAAAACTCAAATTAATTGAAACAACAAAGCTCAATTTCATTGAAACCACAAAAATATTTTTTAAAAAAAACAAACCACAAAAGCATTTATTATCCCTTGCCCACCCACACTTCAAGTCTAAGCTCCAGAGCACTGAAAATCCTACCACAGCTTCCTGTAGAGGGATTTATCTGAATTGCGTACTTCTTGCAGCAAACCAGCGCACTTCACTCGTGCTGTGACACAAAAGTACTCAGCAAAGTGGCCCAGAGAGAAGGAAGGCCATTCTCTAGCTAAGTGTTTGTCTTGGAAAGCAGAGGTGGGCATTTCAGCACCTTCACTAGGACCCGTTTAGGCATTTTGCATGAGTCAGGCGATGGATAACATGTACACACAGTCAGAGATCAGGATTGTGACACAAATCTCCTCTTGCCCAGGAAAATGACCACGAAGGTGAGATGTGTCACACCTCTTCCCTGGCCCAGTGACCTCTGAATTTGTCTTGCACCAAGCAAAACAACTTCAGTGGTGAATGTGTGCTCCCCTTGCTCCTGAGACAGATGACAGCCCGGTGTTTGAGGCAGTCTCCCAGACAATGCGATTTCATGGCCCTGAAGACAGAGGAGGGACCGGACCTTGACCACCAGTGCTGCTGGGTGTGTGCTATAACTGTTGAGCTATTGTTTAACAGGTAAGAAAACAACAAGTGCTCTCCCAGCGGCATTTTCAAAGAAAAAGAGTAGCTGCTACTTTCTGCACTGATACTGCTCTGGGAAGTAGCTGAGCTCTTCAAGGAACACTGGGAAGAAACACCTACCTGGTGATTCCCAGTTACACCTGGGTGTGAGCCAAGGTGCAGAGGAAAACTGAGCTGCCATGACGTTGAGGTGACACCAAGGGACAAGTGCCAGCTGTGCAGTGTTTAGAGGATCCCAGTCTGAGATTCAGTGCTTGCCATCCCATTTAGATGGTAGTCCAGGTGCCCCAGACAGACCTGTGCCCAAGGCATGGCCACAATGAAAGAGAAATGCTGGGTGCTCTGATCTAAAGAGCATGAAATGCTGCAGTAGACAACTCTTGTGTATGCTTTGTAAGTGGTGGAGAAACACCACAATGGGCAAAAAGGGGCTAAGAGAGAAAGCAAAATTACATTGAACCCACAGCAGGTATTTTTCTTCATGGTAGACCCCAACCAGAGTTCTCAGAGGGGCCGAAGCTTGGGCCAGATGACTTTTCTTCCATCCCCTAGGACAACCTCCTGTGGCCAAGGCAGGGGGACCTCCATGTGTGTTTTCCTTGTATGTGTGTGTGTGGTGTAACCCCTGGAAGCAGAGCACTGCTTTGCCCCGGGGCTGTGCCTCGCTGGCCATCCATCCACCGTGAGGAAATCCCTGTGCTGGGAGTGGATCAGAGCCAGGCGAGGAACGCACTGAAAAAGCGCAGCTTTAAACCCATTGTTCGCTGGCTGCTGTCGCAAGGGCTCCGGGTAAAACGAGGAGCTGCCAACTGCCAGCAGGGGACAGCTGCATTCCTTACATGGGTTTTAAGAAACTAATCTTAAAAGTAATAATCGGTATGAGCATACCAGCAGGGTTGTTGTTCTGGGCTTAGCTGCACAGATATTCAGTGCATCCTGCCTGAGGGTGTATAAAGTGGACCTGTGCTTGCAGAGCAGCATGATGAGTGCCATCTACTGCTAATTAAACATACAGCACCGCAGAGAGAGAGAGAGAGAGAGAGAGGGAGGCCGGTTCACACACCGAGGCAGCGATACAACGCAAACGGCATCGGCAGTACGGTTCTTCATGGCTTCCAGCTCCAGTGATGGTTCAGAGTCGTGGCAGCACCGTGCTTGTCGGCTGCCAAGGCTTCCTTCTGCTGCAAGGTCGTTTCTTCAAGCTTCATCAAGCAGCACTTCTTCAGGGGATGTGCTGGGTTGTTTTGAAGCTGTGCTGATCTTTGCTGCAGTCTTCTGGAAAAAAAAAAAAAAAAAAAAAAAAAAAAATCCTTGGCAGGATTAGGCTTGGTAGACTATAAATGACCATTAATAATTTTTTAGTGTTAATGTAAGTGCTTGTATCAACTGGAAGTTGAATCACTTAACCAGACTCGTGGCAATTAAAATGGTAATTTTTCTGTACTAGATTCTGCTTGCAATTTTGACTCCAGTAAAACTCTTTGAAGTTAATTGGAATTTTGATTAAAGGCTCCTGGATCTGAGTCTCCGAATTTGTACTAAGGAAGGTTCAATATTTGCTTTGGTTTTCTGGACATTGAGTTCACTGCTGTATATTAGTGTGACTGTACAATTAGTTGTAACGAGAACAACTCCAATAAAGATTGCTGTAAGCTAGTTCTTGATACAGTTCAGAAGAGGTCTTTTATCACAGAATGGCTTTCAAAGTACTGCTAAAACAGGCTTTAAGATCCAAAAAACTTGATTGCTTAAATTGTTTGTCTTAATTATTTCTAGTCCCTATAAATTGGCTTAGTAACATTCACTTAACAGTAATTCGGAATTTGGGATGGGGAGGGAGAAAGGGGAACGTTCTTGCTCTTCAGTTCTTGGTTGTCAATGCAAAAAAAAAAAAACACTACTGAAATTACATTATAACCATTAGTAGAGTGAAAAGTAAACTGTGGTGTAACAGCTTTCAAAAGAAACAATTTTGTCCAAAATGTTGCAAAAAAACCCAACCCACCAAACAAACAAACCCTCTGAAAAAAACAAACCCAAACAAAACAAACCTAAAAAATAACAAACAACTCACCAGAGTACAGTGAAACATTTGGTGGCATTTTCTGACATTCTGGGGCCGAAGGCACTTGAATCATAGAATTGTCTTTTTTGGAAGGGACCTTTCAGGGCGTGGAGTCCAACCACCAACCTAACACTGACAAAAAACCACCACTAAACCACGTCACTGAGCACCAAACCTACCCCTTTTTTAGATGCCTCCAAGAGAAGACCCTCGAAGAACCGGCGGCGCGTTGTCCCCGTAGCACTCCCGGCTCACGCAGGTTTCTCTGCAGACAGCGCCAACAGCCGCACCTGAGAACAGAGCCCCCCTGAAGGAAGGAGGATTTGCACGGGAAAACCCCCCTCCAGGCAAACAAGGAACGCGTTTGTTGGTTGTGTCGTGGGATGTGGCTGGAACTTTGCTGCGTGCTGATGTCACCTTGCATCCCTTCCAGACAAAGGAATGCCATTTTTCGAAAGCTGCATCATAACGGATGCAAATATTGCTTAAACCGCACCTGGGTAGGTTGCTGGTGTGAGAAAAGGGGAAAGGAGAAAGAAAGAAAGGAATGATCCCGCAGAAATTATACCACCCATATCGAGCGCGTGGGTTCTTGTTACATACTCCTATTTATAAGAAGAGCATCATAGCTTGCAATCAAAATGTAAGTTGGTTTGCTTTGTATTCAAAAGTTTCTTTAATTTTGAAATATACATATATATCCCTGACCTTAAAAAGACACACATTAAATAACAAGTTGTAAATACCCTATACTAATAGGTGCAACAGTTTATCATCAATAGATTTGTCTGAAAGTTTGTTGTAACTCTGGAATTTAATTTTTTTTTTAATCCCAAAGTGGTCATTAGCGCACAGTTTCTTCCATTTTCCAGTTCAGCACCACGGTAATTGGATTCAAGTGCAAGGAAAGGGATTAAAAACAGGTCTTTGCAATTCAGAGGAATGTTCTGGTCTTCTTTTGTCTCTAGTTTTTCCGAAGTTCTTAATTTTGAGCTGCAAAGTAAATTTAATCTTAAATATTTTTCTGTATTCCCTCTAAAACACAGAAGCTTAAAATGAGAAAGGAAGGATTAAAAAGATCGAAGCTTTTTATTATTATTATTTTGCAATACAGTACCAAAACCATGAATATTCAACGGCTGTGATGTTACAGAGCCAAAACCGCGTTATAAACTGCTAGCCCTATTTAATCGTTAGCCCAACGATCACAATTCCCGACAGCGAACTTTGAGCTTTTAAATGGCTGTGGCAAGAATAAGCACCCCGCCAGTTACTGCATCCACACGCACGGATTGGGTATGTTGTGTGAAAATTAACACTTTTGAACTAAATGCCTAATATACGTATTAACTCGCTCTCACTGTAGGCTTCCTTTTGTGTAATATTTGCCATTTGTACAGTAAAGTTCATCCCTTCTCAGACTTTTCACACGAAGAGCATCCAGTGATGTGCAGTGACAGTGGAGGAGCAATGGAGCGCAATTGTGGGAGGACAGGTAGCAACTACACACGCAGAAATAAGTTCCTGGTCTGATGAAAAAACATTCTAGGAGACTTTAAATAAAATAATCACAGGTAGGGGTTGGAAGGGACCTTTGGAGATTATCTAGTCCAAAGCAGGTTCACCTAGAGCAGGCCGGACAGGAATGCATCCCGGTGGGGTTTGGGTACCCGCAGGGAAGGAGACTCCACAGCCTCCCTGCGCGGCCCGTGTGTGCGGCGCCCATAAAGCCCTCGGCACTCCGTGAGGAGGCGCTCGGAGCCGGTGCCCGGACAAGACGAGCCACGCCGGGTTCCTTCCGCACCGGGCCGTGCCCCTCCTGCCTCCACACTTTGGTAACCGGGTGGTTTCCCACCCGCC
>VXBO01014951.1:100742-120999 GCA_013400135.1 Rhinoptilus africanus | reverse complement strand
TTGTGTGTCTGCGTGTCACTGCAAGGGTGTGGGGGGTGTCATTGCAGGGGGGGTGTATTCAGCTTCTGCACAAATCAGCGGCTGCGAAGCGGAGGGTTTGGGAAGGTTTGGCAGCTGGTTCGGTGACTCAGTTTCCCCACGGGTGAAAACGCTCTGCCTCCCCACAGGGAGGGGGAAGCTGTAAACACGCACCGTGTAAACGTCCCCGGGTGGGGAGTTCCTTGTAGGGCAGCCTCTTCGCACGTTGGGAAGCTGATGAGCCGGCCCGTGAGGAAAACAAAACTGTTCCCCCTGGCTCGCGTACCCCAGCGCGTTGCTGTGCTGTCCGGCAAAGGTGTCCCCGCTGCACGAGTGGCCCTTCCAGGGGTGGTCGTCCTGCACACGCAAAGGCCTCTGCCGTGCTTTGGGAAGTGCTTAACGAGTCCCTCGGTATAATGTTAAATATTTTAATAGTTACGCACATTCCTCATGGAGCCCTCCAACAGGATTTCCATTTGCTACTCTTAGTTTTTGCTTTTTTTCTTTTTAAATCTTGTCCTTAGAGTGAACAAATAAAGGGATAGCTGAACTTCAGCTGTGAGCTGCTGTTTGCTTGGGTCAAAAGGTTGACTGGCTGTGATGGACTGTGATGTGTTTGAGTAAAGCGTGTAGCAACTGGAAGGGAACATGCCGAAGAGGCGCTTCATAGGTTCTGAGATACTGTATTTCTTGTCTCTGCTTAAAAAAAAAATTCTTCTGACACTTGCTCCTGGCATACATCTCCCTCTCGCGTTTATGCGTGCTGACTTCTTGTAGGATTGCCTGTCAATGCAGGAGCGGTTGCAGTCTTGCTCTCTGGTTGGCTTTTGGGCTTCTGCAAAGGTATGATCCCCAGCTGATGGTATTTTAAGCACCCTTAAATAGCCCCGCGTGCCCCTTTTCTGGGGAAAAAGGTATAGCAAGTGTAGTTGAATAAGGAAGTGGCTTTGTTTTGAAAATAAAGTGATGGGAAATGAGCTTTTCAGTTGCAGAATTCAGTCTGTTGATTGGTTGCATCTCTTACTGTAGCCCATATTTGGTTGTGGAGTTCACCTGTTTTCTTCTTCCTTTTTCCGCCCTTAGGGTAAAGTAGAATACCTGGTGAAGTGGAAAGGATGGCCCCCAAAGTAAGTTCTGTTTTACTCGTCTTTTAGTCTTTTTCTTTAATATTCAGTAGTAGCTTACATTGTATCTCTGCAACTGAGCATCTCATTCTTAATGGGTAACGTTTTGTGCCTCATTCAAACAACGATAAATAAAAACAAAGAGCCATAAACCAAAACCAAATCTATTTCCGGACTGGCAGTTGAGGGATACAAGCCGTGTGCCAATCTGTTCTGACTGGGTTTTGCCACCACTGAAACATTCCATTGAGATGCTTTCTAGATACAAATGTTTTTAGATTCATTATGAGTTCAACAGGGAACCCTGGTTCTTCTGAGCTTGGAATGGCTCCTGCTTTTCTGAGTCAGCACCAAGAGGGCCCCACATTATTTTTTAGGGCTATATGCAGTTGTTTAAAATAGAAAACAAGTTGATGGTCTTGTCTTGTTGTTCTACTTTCCCTCTGCAGTTCACAAACGGAAAGGGGCAATGTTTCAGATGTATTGATTGCAGCCAAATACAAGTGATCTTTGTACCTTGAGAATTACCGCCATGCCTTTGTTTCCTTGTCTGAAACCTTCTATTATTTTGAGTGCCTTTTCTGCTTTTGCTTTGGTCACCGTGTTGCAAAACGGGGAAAATATTTTTTTTATTGCAGTATTGCTGTGCAGTGCTTACAGATACCTCTCTTACTAAAATGCTTCTGCCTCTGAAGAAGAGTGTTTGCTCCATGCCTAAACAGTCAGTAAAATGCTTAGAGGTTAAAAGGATTAGGTAACTGGAGAATATTACTGTGTTAGCTAGCAGTCCAGCTAGCTGGCCGACCCATATGGGGACCTGTCTTTGCTTTCCTTTTTGTAACTGCGTGTGTGTACGTACACAATGCGGGGGGGTATGACTACATTACACGTGCAGTTGCACTGCATGTTGCTAAGCAAAGCCAGGCTGCTTTTACTGGTTTCATCCCTGCAGTTGGAAAGTGGGGCCTGCTAGGATGGTTCCAACAGATTGTACCCAGTGTCCAAGAACTTGAAATGCGTTCCTGCGTACCTAATCCTTGTGCTTACAGGGCATGTGTGAATATAAGCAGCTCCTCTGGTGGTAGTGGGAGAGGGTGACTTTGTTCTTGACTATAAGTTCTGATGTCAAAGTGTCACCTTGTACACTTGTTGCGTACCAGTTGCCATGTACTGTGGGTCAGTTCTTGGACTGTTGCAGCCTCCTAAGTAGCCAAGCCTAATTTAATTGCGGGTAGAGGTTGGAAAATGTATTTGTAGCCTGTGAGGCACCATCCCCTTTTGGCCAGAATACTGGTGTTTATCCGATTCTCCTTTCAACAAATGCATTGAGGTCCTTCTCTTGTAAAGTCGCTTGCCAAGAAGGTGGGCTGAGGCATGGTATAATGTTTCCTTGGACAGAGCAGCCCTTATTCTTACTGCTGCCTTTCCTTGCGCTGCGCCTTGGAACTCTGGGGGAGCCGCAAACTCTCTTTTGGGAATTAAAAGCACAGCCTTTTGCCCAGGGAGCAAGGGGATGTCAGGGTTCCCTTCTGTTGATGCTGTGACATGTCCAAACACCTTCTCTCTTCCCCCAAGCCCCAGATCTTAAAGGCACTGATTTTCTTTCTTTTTTTTTTTTTTCCTTCCCCTTCCATTTTAACTGTTCACTTGGTTGTTTGAGTTGCATAAAACCAAGATGCTTTGAGCACTGAAGACACTTTCATCCTGCTAGCAGTCTCTGTTCCTTGTTTCTAAACATACATACGCCTGTGATGGCATGCAGCACTACAAGCTGTTTGCCTCAAACACATTCCATATCCTCATCCCATGTCGTATTTCTCTTCATTCGCTTTCCCAACATTGTCACATTGCTCTTTGTAATCTCTGTACCAGTTATCCCATCATTCCCATCAGAGGCTTTGTGGAAGGGAAAAAGGATGGGTCAGTAGTTTGCTGCTTTCCCACGTAATTGGTATTTCACTTTTTTTTTCTTTTTAATTAAAAAATTTTATTAATGCCTGGCACATCTGATTTCTGGATTGTACTGCTGGAGTCAGGGAATGGAGGAGTTACAATCTGATTCTAGCTACAAGCTTGTTTACAACTTATGTTGGAGTTAAGCGGGGAGGGGGAAGAGGAGGAGTAGAAGGAGGGGGAAGGAAGATCATATGATCTGTGTTTTCCAGAGTGCCTGCTCTCTGCAGTTCTGCTGCAGCCTGGGCTGTGTGTACCCATATATATAGCTCTGTGCGTGTGCGCGCGCGCGTCGCAAACTGAACCATGGTTTTTTTATATGCAGTGTTTTGCCACTGCAGCGAAGCCAGAAACTAAGCTGCAGAGAAAAAGGCAACACCCACCAGGATTTTTTAAAAGCAAATCCCCTTTATTCTCCTACCCATGAAAAGCAATCAAATGTCTTTTTTTCCCGCACCTTGTATTACTATTTTTCTCAAATTTGTAGAATGAGTGCCAGAATCCCTGCAGCTGGGAGGAAACCTTCCTCTCTTCAAACAGCATCTTGGCTTTGACAGCTCACAGTCAGGTTGCTGCAGGAGGCTTGAGCAAAGGAGGGAGGGTGGGAGGGATCAGCTGGTTACGAAGACATGTCTGTTCTTAACTCTCTGATGTACAGTGCACCTTGGGATGTCTGAATTTTATATTTTCGTTTCTCCCTTTTGTAAAAGAATTGTGCTTTGATTTCTGGAACCATTCTCCAGGAATGCTCATGTATTTCAATACCTTTCTTCTGCCTAATGGAGAGATGAAAGGGAAAAGCATTCCCAAACCACATCCCATGTGTACATGTATGCATGAATCACGTGCCCTCATGTGCAGCCCATGCTTCATCCAGAAATGTAATCAGCCTAAAATGCTTTCCCACCGCTTATAGGGACTGATATAAATGCAACTTTGCCCACCTGCATGTGGCTTCTCTCTGGTCCTTCTCCCCAGGGTCTAGGAGGGGCTCTGCGTTCGGGCCCTGTACCTTGCATTCCAGGAAAATTCATGTTCTGAGGCATCAGGGTTTCAGACTTGCTTTCTTGCCTTTCAGTTTGTATGGTAGAGGCGTGCCACCCACCTTTTCTGGGCAAACGTGACCCCTTAGAAGCAAACATGCCGCAAGGACCACCTTGTGAATATTTCGCCTTCCACAGTGGAGGTTTTTGTCTGTTTCTCCCTGGTATTAAGTACTGCTGTGCCCTTTGGGAACTGGATTTGGCATTACTTGCTGGGAGGGTTCAGCAAGCATCTGAAATTCCTGAGCATCTGACTCCTGTCATAGCTGTCTGGCAATCGAGAAGGGAGATGGGGCAGTGGGTGACACTATTCATAGGCTACTTTGAGAGCATCAGGCTTATTTTGAGTTGTTTCGGTAGCCCTGACCACGGTGCAGATGGGTTCCTCCTGCACTGGTGCAGAAATACTGATGACCCCTGCTAGATAGAAATAACCTGCAGGGGGAGTCGAGCAAAAGGAGGAATAGTTGGAAAGTTGCCATCAACTTGCCTCAGGGCCCAGGCCTAAACATGTTTAGTTGAATGGCATCAGTGGAGAAAAATTAAACTCTTCTTAAATGAGTACTTTCAGCTCCAGTGCTTAGAGGTAATTAATAATACAGGTGAGAAAGCATACTTACTCTTCGAGCACTCTAAATTAAGAGAGACCTATTTTTCCGAAAGCTGTATCAGATCACGTCTCATTGTTCCATGGCGTTTGTTGGGTTTGAGGGAGTGCTGCAGATGAGACCTGTTTAGGCATTGACTTAAAATCAGTTTATAAGTGTCCGCACAGGCTTTGCAAACAGCATGGAGGGGCCCCTGGGGAGGAAAGCCTTCCCTGTTTTCCTGCAAAGAGCTGCTTGATACTTAGCCCTGCCTGTTTTGGGAAGGGGAGGTGGTGTCTGCGGGAAGTTGGGGAGGGAATGGCTGGGATTCCTCAGAGCTCTCGCAATGTTGTGGCAGGCCCCACCGACCCTTGTGAAGACAGTATCCAGGGCCTCAGCTTACTGGTAGCGGGCCTGCAGAGAGAATGTTTCATTAAAGTATTGTTTACTTTATAGTCCTTATGTTTTTCTTCAGATACAGCACATGGGAGCCAGAGGATCACATCTTGGACCCTCGCCTGGTAGTGGCTTATGAAGAAAAGTAAGGGCACATGTTCTTTCTCTCCTTGGACACAGGAAAAGGAAATAGTGTCTTTATTTCATGGTGTGCATAAAGTTGTCCTGTTGTCCCTACTTCAATCAAAGATGAGATGTGTAGCAACAAATCCCGCTTGATCTCTGTACCCTGCTGTTGGCTGAGGCAGACAAGACAGGGTTAAAGCAGCTTTGGTTGCCACTGCTCAGGAAATGAGGCCAAGAAGAAGCAGCACTGAGCCAAAGAGCTCAATCAGTCTCAGGTTTTAATCAGGTCCAGGGCTGGACTGGAGTGATGCAAGGTGATAAGTTTCTCTAACCCATCCTTGATCAGCTGAGTCAGAGAAATTCCCTTATTCCCTTATTGCAAGGCTTTCACTCCTACAAGAAGCAATTCTGGGATGTTTTCCAAGCCCACACTGGTCGCCATTGGGTTTTAATGAAGGAAATGAGGGAGCCGTGCTGCGAAAGATAGAAGTCCCGACTAGGTTTTGTGCCATGGTATTTAGTACTCAGTTTGATTTGTGTTCCTCTTTCACAGGGAAGAGAGAGACCGTGCATCAGGGTACAGGAAAAGAGGCCCCAAACCAAAGCGTCTCCTACTGCAGGTAGCCTCTTGCTTTTCTGTGTATTTCTAACTCGTTAGCTGCTGTGCTGCTCCTCTGCTCACAGGGAGGTGGAAACTATCCCTTTGCTGTTGCATGGACAAAATTAGAGGTAACAAGCTAGCATACCAACATGAAAACAGCGGGTAGGCAGATAGTTTTAACCTGTTAGCTGAAGAGCCAGCTAACTTGTTTTTTAAAAAAGCAAAACAAAACAAAAAAAACCCCAAACCAACAACAGCTCTTGCTCTCTGAACTAGGATTTTACAAACTTTGGGCTCGGGTGGTTGCAGGTTAACTGGTTTGCCTGCTCTTTTATTTTCATGTTGGGCTTGGACTTTCCATCATGTTAAAGGTAGCCATTGGTTGGAAGTGGAGTTCCAACACTCTTTGATTGTGGTCAAGCAAAGCTGCCAAACCTAGGAAGCATGTATTAGGAAGAGTTTAGATGGCAGTTGAAGAGATGCGGGAAACAGTGTTGTAGAAGCAGCACGTCTCATCCTAGCTCATCTAGATATTCAGGGACTGAGCAAAGAACAGCTTCCTGGCTTCCAGGTGGGAGCCTTCACTGTATTATCAGATTTATGCTCTGACCCTTACTACGTTGATGTCTTGACAGCGGCTGTATGGCATGGACTTGAGGAGTGCCCACAAGGGAAAGGAGAAGCTCTGTTTCTCTCTTGCGCGGAGGTTTGGAGGAGGAGACAGTAGCCTCCCAGGGGCCAAGCCAGGGCAGGCAGAGTTCTCGGAGAAGACTGGGGGAGCGGTCCTGCCATTCTCTCTCCGGAAGCAGCGCAAAAACCAGAAGTACCTGCGACTCTCGAGGAAGAAGTTCCCCCGCATGACAAGCCTGGAAAGCCGAAACTGCAGGCATGAGTTCTTCCTGAATGATGCAGTGGGTCTGGAGGCCAGGCAGGACCCTGAGGACTGGGAAGCCATGGAGCACACCAGCAAAGAAGGTAAGGTCAGACACCTCTTGGCTGTGAAGTTCTGGAGCATGTGAAGGATGCACTGTAGGCTTCCTCCTTGCTTGCCTCATTCTAGGATTGTGATTTAGATCAAGTCCTCAGAGCAGCTCTCCTGGCTCACATTGTGGCTGTCTTGTCTGCAAGTTCCTTTCTTGTTTGGATGAACAGCACAGATTAATCTTTTTTGTTGCTGTTGCTTCTTGTAGTCTTGTATCAGTGATGCCCCTTCCAGTGTTAGAAAACAGGTGGAAGATACTGCAAGTTACTCCCTTCTCACAGTTTCTTCCCAACGGAGGTGACATGCAGGTGTGATAGTGGTGAACTCTGCCTCTGTCCACATATCCACACGTGTTCAGCCTGCTGCTCTGCTAAAAGGAGTTTGGCTGGCTGGCAGTGGACAAGCTTGGACACCAGCACTTCTCTCATAGTGCTGCTCTGAGGACTATACAAGAATGCCGCTAGGAACCCATAGTGCATTCTTCTGCCCCCTCCTTCCCTTTCCTCTCCACACCCCACATCCTCTAAAGTCTTGTGCTACAGAGCTATGTGAGAGGGGGATGAGAAACATGAAGTGAGGATGGTAACTCCTGCCTCATTGCACTGAGTAGGCAGCATGAGAGTAGGCAGTATGAGTGTAGGCACGGGAGATGTCCAAGCACATTTGGTATTTTGGGGAAGGATACTAGCATCTTGTGCAGGAGGGCTGTGGGATGTGCGTGTTGCTCTGAGTTACCAGGGAAACTCTATCCCTGCATTATTAGAGCTTCTGAAGGCGTAGCTTTCCTGAGGAGTGGAAAACCGAGGCTTGTGCTGCTTGTAGTAGGTAAGGGAATCCTGTTACTCCTTGCTAGGAGTAGCTGTTAGCCAGGCTGGATTAGGCAAGATTTGGGGTGTTCTGGGAGTCAACGCTATCCCCTCCTTTTTGAGAGGGACTTGAGTAGCAGCCAAAATCCAGGGAGGCAGCAATGGGGATAGCACAGAGGAACCCAGTGTTGCATCCTGGTAATGGGCACATGTGGGGCTGTCCTCCCCCTAGAAACATTAGGCTCTAAAGCACTTGAGGATCAGAAGAGTGAATGGCACTAGAGAAATGTGAAACTGTTTTTGTTCTCCCCTTGACACACTGCCTGCATGGAATTCCAGTTATTGTTAGAGGGGATTGGGTTCCTTCTGAGGTGAAAGTAGGCACCCCAGGTATTTGAGAAAGAGGACAGGAAATACACTCTTAAGGGTGTATTGTTCCTTGCCCTGGTTGAGACAACAAGATATATAATACAGGTATAGTGACAGGGAGAGGGTATGTTTTCCTTCCTCTCTTTGTGTATTTTTGTGGCTGCCTCTGGGGATTGGGGCGGAAGTGAGGCTTTGGGTGGCAGAGGGACTGATAATTATTCTTACAGCAAGAAAGTGCTGTAAGATGAAGAAGTGCTGAAAGATCCTTGATTTTTCTTGTATGGAGCCATCGGTGAGCAAAGAAAGGATATGAGAAAGGGAGAGCAGCCTCTCGATGAAGCAGATGGATTTTTGAGAGAATCACACCCAGGCTGCGTCACAGGTGCAGTACAAGGAAGACTCTCCTTTTTGGATCCCTTTGACTCCCGTAGAAGTATCTGAAAAGCGTGCGTAAGAGGTTTTGATTTTTGACTTTTCAGCAGGGTAGAGCATTTACAAGCAGATGAGTTCACAGCTTCCCATTATATCCTGCAGTGATCCTCCATTTTCCCTTAGCCTGTGAGGGGAGGGCTTGCCCATGCTCTTTCTTGCCTTGTATGTACAGACTTAGTACTGCCTGATTTCACCCACTGTTTGTCAGAAAGGAGGCCCCTTTTCCATACTTCCCTTCCCTCTCTTCCTCCTTTCTTCTCCCTCAATCTCTCTCTCTCACTAATATGCTTTTATCTGCCTCTCCTTCTGCAGCAGATGTGGATGGCAGTCTGCCTTGGATTCCCACTGTGCCCCCCAGTGAAGTGACAGTGACAGACATCACGGCAAACTCCATTACCGTCACTTTCAGAGAAGCACAAGTGGCTGAGGGCTTCTTCCGAGACCGGAGTGCGCAGTTCTGAATCTCCGTTTTCAGTGCTCCCCAAAACTAGTGCTTTTAGGGTGAGGCTAGGGAAGGGTTATTTTATCCCTTGAGAAAAAAAATCCAAAATGTCTCCTCTTAAAATGTTTACAGACACCTTTTTTTTTTTCCTTCTCTTCTCTGTTTTCCCCTTTCAGATACGCAAAAAAGGGCAGTGTGGGGGGTATGTGTTTATCATTGCTTTGTCCATCTGAAAAACTGACAGCCCTTTCCCTGGCAAAGACTCCCCTCCTAGACGTGAAAGCAGCAAGCTGAACAATCCCCCTTTTATCCTGTTAAGTGGCAGCAGCTGCATTTGTGGGGAGAGGGCATGTGGAGGTGGAGAGAGTTGTATCTCTAGCCTGCTGCCTTGTTCTGCAATTGATATCCCTTGGATAAAGATACTTCTCTGTGCATTGCTCTTCCCACCTTCCTCCTCCCTCTCTTCCTGCAGCAGTGAGAGGCGATGGATCCTACCTGTGTAGATAACTTCAGCCCGTTAGGACTTTCTCTCCAGTGCTGTTTTCCCTGTGGCCTGCTGTCAGGACTTCAGAACCGTTTTTGCCTGTCTGTGGTAAGTCAGTCTTTGCAGCACGGGTCCTTATAGACAGCAGAGGTTTCTCCCTTTGATTGTTGATCATGCGGAAAGACTGAAATGCATCTCTGAAATCTAGATTGATGACGTAAATTCAATTTGCCCTCATTAAAAGCTCAAACCCAGAGCAGTCGAGACATACCGTTCTGTATATGCTAAACAGGATTTCCAGGCTCGGCTCGGCTGTGTGAGGAATGCGCTATGGAAAGTGGGGTATTCTTACCCTTTGCCAAATTCAGTATTAATAACAAATGCTGCCCTGAATCTGGGGTAGTAAGGTGGTTGAAAACTGACTCCTCTCCCCTGGGAGGAGGGGCTAATAGGACAACCGAAGCATTGCCTATCACTGCAAAGATATCCAAGATACTGGCACAGGCCCAGGACACAGGAATTGGACAGAACTGAGCTAGGAACGGACCTTGATTAGCAGCAAATTCTGTTCTTGGATCCCATCAAGTGATCCAAGGTAAACAACATGTGGGGAAGGCATGCATTAGATTTGAGGAGGGGAAAAAAAAATTCTTAATTCTTAGCAATGAGAATTCTTGGATTGTACTGCCTGAGTAATATTCTTCCGTGACGCCAGTCTCCTCACAGTATCTGTGATCCTGTACTACTTTACTGTTGGGAACTTCCCCTTGGAAGGCTTAAAAATCTTTGCCAAGGAAAGTGGTCTGCATTTCAATAGACCCTGTCTGATCTTGCACTTAAAAATGCCTTGTGCTGGACTGCCTGTGACACTTTGAAGTTTGTGAAGAATTGCTGTATTTTGAGGTGGTAGTTTAGCATAGCATCCGTTCTTGCACATGCATGTTCTCTTCCATTTTTTTAAAAGCAAATTTTATTTAAATCATGTAAAACTTTAAATATAGACCTTTTCCTATGGAAAGCAAGAAAAGTAAGCTGAAGTCTAAGGTGGGAACTGCAGGACAGAGCGCTGCAGGGTAACATTGGCTACTGTCATGATTACTGTCCTTAAATCCTTTGTTTCCTCTCCCCACCCCACCTGAAGCATCTCTTACCTGCTGTACTTATTCTCAATGAAGCTAAGAGGCTTCTGAGCTATGAGGTAAAGACACCTGTGGAAATCCTTAGTGTGTTCCTTTGAAAGGCTTGGCTGCTGGCCTGCAGAATTTGGGAGCTCTGGGGCTTTGGGTCCTCCAAACATCTACTTTTTGCAAAGCACTTGGACTGCCCCTATGGTTTTTAATTAAAAGCAGGTTTTACCTAAGATAGGATATGGCAGCTCCGTGTAGACTTAGGATTTCCACTTCCATCTCAGAGCTGTTTGAGCAGGCCTGTCTTCCACTGTGTCACAGCAGTTTCAGGACCACTGGGAAGATCTTGAATTTCTGAACTAACCTTTTGTCTCTCAAAAGAAGTGATATGGGAGTCTTTATTATGGAGAAATCTGAGAGGGTGAGAAGTGGAAACTGAGGGGGGGAAATTATGTGATGGGAGGATGAGTGAGTGGGAAAGAAGCTTGCAATAGCTAGCAAGGGCAAATTGATGAGGTAAGCGTACAGGCTCAGGATGTTTTTTGAACGTGGGTGTCCAGAGCGAGGCTTCTGAATCTGGAGGTGTACCATATAAACAGCATCACCCTCTTTTGCAGGATGTGGGGTCAGACAGTGTTGCCATTGTCACCCCCACACCCCCCCTCTTCCTGACACCTGCCAAATGTGCTGAATACCTGCATCTCTCTTTTGTTGTGACCCATGGACGCACCACATGGCTGAGTCCTTTCTTGAGGGTTGTAGCAGGCTATGGTTGCAGAAGCATAATATTTTAGCTTATTTTTTTAAAAGTCTTGAATTCCAGCTCATCCTGCTAAATCTTCATGGCATTTATAGAATCTGGCTTCTTTATTCTAAATGCAGCTACTGCCACCTTTGTCCTGTCTTCATCTCGGCCTACAAATACACCAAAAAAACTTCCTATTTACCAAGGTTCCTGTTTGGTTGACATCGGAAGCATGACCAATCCTGCAGCAGGAAAGAGCTTGTCCTAATAAATTGTATTTCTGCTTTTCTGTCCTCTCACCAGCTGAGAATTCTCAATGTTTTGTTTTGGCATTTCTCTTTAAACATCTTTTCTTCCTCTTGCAGTGGAGTTTTCAAAGACCTGTGGTGGTCTTTCAGAGAGGATCTACCTGCAGCTTCGTATTTTAATCATTTTTTGGGTCAGGGAAGCTTGTGTTCTGCTGGTGACTAATCATCTCGCTGCACGTAGTGATGAACAAAGTACCTGGTAACCATGCTGCTTTGTGTAGAGTCCAGTGAAGAGTTAACCCTTATCAGGTTAAGATGCAACCAGTTGCATATGCATGGGTTTGGTTTGTGTGTGTGAGGAGGAGTTTGTGGTAGGAAACCAAGCAGTTACTGTGTTACGGTGGACTTTTTTTTTTTGGACAGTCATGTATCCTTGCTTATCTTAAAGATCTTTTCGAGAAGATTTTTCTCTTGGTCTTTTTAAAATGTGGCTCTGTTCCATATTGTCTAGTGTCATATCGTTGTAAACGTCCTTGGTAGAGCTGGCCTTCAGGGACTTTAAAATTAGCTTTATTCCACTTCCGCAGGTGTAGAAATGGATGGGGGTTTTACTTGTGATGGCGAGAGAGGTTGTCCGGGTTTACTTGTCTCTTCTTCCCAATACTGTCCATCTGCCAGATCAACCCAAAATATGTAAATTGCATTGGAACCTCTTGGGCTAACATATCATGAAAATCAGATGCTGTGCTCAGAGCTTCGTTAAGCATTCTGTTTGATTAGAAGAGCCAGAATAGCATCCAGCTGAAGCTGAGTTTAATAATTCTATTTGAAGCACAAGCCGAGAATAGAAATGGGCTAACTCTCTCATACCTCCTTTGGCTCCATGGCTGTAAACAAGAAAAACAAACTTCACCCAGTGGAAATTACTGAACTGTACACACGAAGCAAACTTCTCGAAGAACAGTTCTAATCGTCAGAACTGTTTCCATGTGCGAACTTAGCAACCACGTTTGGAGGACAGAAGTTTTTATTCCATAGATCTTCTCACAGTGAACTCGTTATATATATGACAGAACTGAGAGGCTTCACGAGATCGGAAAATCTTTAATGTTAATACTGTGGTTTAAAAAAAAAAAGGGAAAGGACTGCCTCTCTTCCTGGATGGTTATAAACTAGATGCTATTGCTCTGATATATAAGTGGTGCCTTGGAACAGCGAGTTTTGACACATAAATAGTGGCATTAAGTAGCCTGGTAGCTCCTGCATGCTCCTTATTGTCTTGCATTTGCTTGGGGGCCCTTTTGCTTGTGAAGTCAGACCAAGGTGGAGTTTTTTGTTTTGGTTTGTTTTTTTTCCTTTTTCAAGCAAGGCTAGGATATTATTGTGAGAACACCCAAAAGCAGTTCCATTTGCCAAAATAAGCCCAAATTTGTTAGGGAATTGACCCTTGCTTATGTTGGAGCCTCAGACAGAAAGAAGCTTATTGAGAAATGAATGGCTCTTTTTTTGTTGTTAGTGTTGTGAAACTGTCCAGAATTGTTCTTCTGGTGTTTTGTGACTGAATGTATAAAATTGTTTGTTCACCTCACAGGGGGCCCTTGGCCCTAGTACTGTTTCCTGCTGTACGCCAGCTAGTGCTGTTTGATGGTTTCACTGGAATAGAGAAGGGAGGCCTTGCACATGTCAAAAAATAGACAGGGTAGCTCATGCAAGACCCTTGGTGGTAGCCACAACAGAGGCTGGGGTGCGGAAGACAGCCGCGAGGGCTGTCAGCCACATCCACGTACTTGAGCAAAGCTAAATCTACCATCACCTCTCTACCCCTTCTTCTCCTCTCAAGCTTTAAGTATGTGCTTTCTGAAGCGGAGAGTTCAAAAACCTCCTTTTTTAAAGCTAATTGGTATCTACCCACCTTGCTTACCTGTAGCCTAGGAAGAAGAGGGCAGTGGGCCTTTCTAGGAAGATAGTAGCGACAGCTGCTTGTCCGGGAAGAGGAAGGAGGGAAGGAATTGCCTCAGACTCGCTCATGCTAGGCGGTTGAGGACAGACCTCTGGGTGAGCTGGCAGGCAGTTGAGAGAAAAAGCATGTTAGAAATGCGAAGAACTTGTAGTGGAGCTGATCCCTTGCATCAGTGGGTGGATGTCCCTCAGAGCTCTGAGTGGGCCCTGTGGAGAAGAGATGGTCAGTGCTGCATTTATGTACCTGTCTTTTACCACTTCGGAAAGCAAGGGAGATGTGTATGTTAACAGGTTGCATAGGGTAACTTCTACATGGGAATGTATAGCATTGGCACGTGTGGTAAAGGGAACATGCTTTTGCCATGCTTGTGTAAAACAGTTCTCCCCAAGGGCATGGTAAACTTGTTTTGAGACAGCAGCTTATGATCAAGGACCATGCTGTCCTCTTCCTGCTGAACTTACTGTCCTTGGAGAGAAAGCATGAACCTTCTGGGTGTCGAACCACCTGGATTCCACCCAAGCAGCTGGTCAAGATGGGAAGGCCTACAAAACAGCCCCAGGACAGTTAGAAGGAGAGAGAAGCGATCACTTAAAATTCAATTCAGACCCTTCAAATCCAAAGTAACAAGCACTTCATGGAGTGATGACCCCTTTTTCTCTTCCAGCTCTCTTTCCCTTGCACCCTTAATTTCTTAAAGCACAGTGGCTTAGCAGGGAGCAGGTGGGAGATGATCCCTATTTAATTGGGAGTTGTAGAGAGGAGTAGAGCTCAGCGGGATCACGTAATGGCTGACAGAGGAGAGATGGATTGCTACCAAGTTGGTATGGGGTAGAAGCTTTGCTGCCGAGATTGTTTCCATCTGCTGTGGGCTGCTTTGCAAGGATGCTGGAGGTTCTTGTCTGAAGCGCAGTGTGGATGACGTCTGAGAGCGCCAATCGGATGTTGAAAGGGATAGCTCATAAGACTGTGCAGAACCTCTTATTACAGCTTGTCTTGTTACTGGGGTGGCAGAGTTTTGACTGGGAGGGGGATTTTGGAGGAGATGGAAAGCTTTTTTATTATTATTTTTTTTTAACCGGAAGTGTAGTGTCAGCACAAAAAAGCTTTTTGCAAATCTGACAAAATGTTAAGCAGCTTTTTTTTTTCTTTTAAATCTGAAGTATGTTTCGAAGCACTTTGGAAATGCAAAGCACTAGGAGTGATAACTAGTCCTTATCGTCTGTCTAAAAGTGGCATTTGAAAAGCAAAAGATGTATCTGTTTCAGACCGCTGGCTGCTCCTTATCATTTTTCCAGAGCTGCCACCCAGCCCTTTGCCTCCCTCCTGGGGCTGCAGGGGGAGCGTGCTCCAAAGGAGGGCTCCCTAAGAGAGGAGAGGAGAACCGCAGAGTCCCTCGCTTGCCTTCCGAGTGCAGGTTGGTTTCCTCCCTCCCCACCTCCTTTTGTCTGAGGAAAGGGAAAAATGAAGTTGTGTTTCAGTTTGAGTGGTCCTAGTCTGGAACTACGACTGCTTCTTCCAGCTCTGGAGACTATAGTTTCCTGTCTGAAGAAAATTGCACCTTATTAGCTTAGTTGAGGAACGGGGAGATTATCTGTCCTTCTGCAGGGAGTGGGGAGAGGAAGGGAGGGCGAACCAGGAGCTGTCTTCAATAGCTGCTGGATTTTTCCAGAGGCCGTTTCCTCGCCTCATCTCCAACACAACAGCAACAAAAGAAGTAAAATCATTAAATGAAGCTTTTGTTCTGCGTATCTCAACAACCCTTTGAGCAGGCCAAGATGAGAGAATCTCTCTTCCCTCACCTGGCCAGCTCTACAGCTGGGGGAACCCCAGTTCTTTCGCTGGGTTGCGAGCACCAACCTTTTCCCTCAGCATACGCGCATCGTTTGGACTCTCTTGCACACTGACTCATCTAANTCAGTTAGCGGGGAGGGTCCCCGACTATTTTTGTCCTTGTCTCTTCAGTTGTTGCTGTTGTTCCTGTCAGCACGCTAGAGTATCTGAGTCTTTGCACACAGAAAGCTTCCTTTTGCACAGAATGAGCTTCTAGCTTTTGTACAGACTAATTGAATGTATTTGGGGGCGGGAGGGGGGAACATGGAGTAAACCAATTCCAAACAAACCAATCGGTGTATAATGCCTTTTCTGAGCGAGTATGTGCTGTAAAAAGGAGATTGTAATAGCAAAGGGAGGGCAGGCTCAAGTATAATTTGACACAAAGTGTGGTTTTATTTTTGTACTGATATGGATAAGAGACTGTACAGCATCTATTTATTTAGATGATTTATGTGGTAAATGTTGCAAACAAAATTATTAAAATATTAAATATGAGAACTGACATTTACCTAATGGTCTGTTTGTGTGGTCATTTACCTCCTCTTGCTTTAATTCTACAGCTGAATTATTTTCCGCCAGTCACTTCTGTTGGTATAAACATGCGGCGTGGCTGGAAAAAGGATGGAAAATGTGTGTGCTTGCGTGAGAAAAGCCAGTAAAGAAGGATCGATGAAAAATGGAGCCTGCAAAAGGCTGTTTCTGACATTACTCATTACTTTGATTCGAGGAGGTTAGGTTTTTATTAATTTTTAACCCACTGGGTAAGTTAGAGCTGTACAGAGGTGACCAGGGACGGTTGGTTTTTGATGGATTAGAATTTGAAGAGAACACTGATGGCAGGGTGACTGCTGCTCTGGGTTTAGGGAGTTTTTGACACCCTCGCACAATGCTGCGGTGCCAGGACAGCTCTGGTGGTGCTGGCTGGAGGGCACTTGTGTGCCCCATATCCTGCATCTCTTGTGGGAACAGAGAACGTCTCAGGTGAGACCTGGGCTGCCAAACACGGTCCGTGCTAGCTACCAGCGGGGAAGCCCACCTTCCTCCAAGCCAAAGCCTCCGGTGGGATGGCCTGCAGGGCTTTCAGGGAGCTCACCAGGGAGCACAGCAGCTCCTGGGTGGAATTTGGCACCTGATTCACCGCAGGTAATGCGGGACTTAGCCAAGGAGCCCGAATCCTGGGACAGCTGATATTCTGTGGAGAGAATCCCAAATGTCATTTAGTCACCTTTGGTTTCTGACTTGCTCCCATCAAGACATGTGCTTCTTCATCCTCTGTGGAGGGGGAGGCTACCTGTTAATCGTACCTCAGCAAGCGAATGGGGCTGTCTGAGGTGTCTCCAGTAGATGTAACGTGGGGGTGAGCCCTACATCCCAACATAGCCATGACGTCAGTCACAACAGCACGCGGAGCAAAAGTGGAGGAGTGCGTTTCCTGAGTTGGACGTGGCTCAAGGCAGCATGGTTGGGTCTTGCCTGTGTTACCAAAGTACAGTCAGCGTGCCTGCCCTGAGCCGGGGAGGCTGGACTTGAGTGATGGCGTTGGAGCAGGATTCCAGCCAGCCACTTAGCTTCTGGCAGCAGCTCCTGAGTCAGGTGAAGTTGTAAGAAACTGCAGTGCAGGGTTACTGGAAAGCCTGCTCTGGAGATTGTTTCTTCCTACCCCTGCCAATGCTGCAGAGGCTGGCTGGCACCAGAAACTCATAACGGCTTGTCCTTTCGCATGCATGTATTGGTTGGATTAAAGGTTAATCTGCAGAGTACTACTTTTTTTTTTAATAATCTGTTGCTATGCTGCCCCTCTGATCCGTGCAGGGCAGCCGGCTTGCCTTGTGCAGCTCTCTCCCAGCAGGATGGATGCCTGAGAACAAGGGCACTCGGCCCCCGCTACGGTGGGCAGCAGCCGAAAGGGGGAACCGCGCGGTTTGAGCAGCTCTGTGTCCTCTGAGAGGCACGGAGTGAACTGCAGCGTGTGGCCCCTGCGATGGCAAGTGCTGTCAGGAAGCTGGCAGTCACCTCGTGTCTGTTCAGGGCCACTCGCTTTCCCTGCTCTTGGTCCTTCTCTCCCCAACATTTTCCTCACCAAGCGACTGTTTTGGAAGCAAGGATGCAAGGAAGGGACGGGGAGGGACTCTTTATGAGGGAGCGTAGCAATAGGACAAGGGGTAATGGTTTTAAACTGAAAAAGGGGAGATTTAGATTAGACATTAGGAAGAAATTCTTTACTGTGAGGGTGGTGAGGCACTGGAACAGGTTGCCCAAGGGAGCTGTGGATGCCCCATCCCTGGAAGTGTTCAAGGCTAGGCTGGATGGGGCTTTGAGCAGCCTGGTCTAGCGGGAGGTGTCCCTGCCCATGGCAGGGGGTTGGAACTAGATGGTCTTTAAGTTCCCTTCCAACCCAAACCATTCTGTAATTCTCTGAATTTTTTAAAATCCCGTGCAGGGGTTGCTTGAGGGGCTGGGGTGCGTGCAGCTGTGCCGGCTCCCGGGGTAGGCAAGGGAATGACCATTTCTTTACAGAAATCTGCCGCTCCTGACAGCAACCTCCCTGCGGCAAACACCAACGGAGTCAGATGATCAGCCCTTGGAGCTGTGCTAACGGAGATAAACACTCTTACTCCTGCCAGGTCACAGGTCCACAGAAAAATAAGCCCGGAGGCAGCTACTGGCTTTGCGCAGGTGAGTTTTTTCCCGTTACCTAGTGCTATTTCAAAAAAAAACAAAAACAAAAAAAAAGTTCTTGCACCTGGTGCTCTCTCCCTGCGGCGGTCCACTGCTTGCCAGGGATGCTGGTGAGAAAGGTCTTGTTGGTCCCCAAGGCTTCTTGCTTCTTGGGGCTAGCAAGAACTGCTACGGAATAGCCCACAGCACCAGGAGCTTGAGGGCAAGGAGGAGCCAAAAAAATACTTTGTTTCGGTGCCCGTGGTGAACAATGGCTGTTCCCGGAGAGCCGTCTTCCCGGGTTGTGGGGTGGTTGGGTTTTTTTTAAAGTGTTTTACTGGAAATGTGAATGAAACAAAGGAAATGCCCAACAATGCCCTGAACAGCTGGATATTCTGCTGCTATTTTGCTTTGTGAGAGTAAAAGTCAGAGGAAAGAGGCTGGGGCTGGGCAATACCTGTGCAACAGCTGCTGGCTGGGGCAGGAATGAAGGCCCTGCTGATGGGTGGAAGGAGATGACGATGGGGAAGAGCTCTCTGAAATCCTTCTGCCCCGTGGCCTTGTCCTCCTGCCCCGAGGGGAGGCGTGATGCCGGTCACCCCTTCGTCAGTGTGGGGACAAAGCCGTCGGTCACAGCTGCTGCACGTGTGTTTGTGTAGCTGCGCAAGGACGACTTTCCCCCCCATTTTGGTTTAGGAGTGCCTGCTTTTTAGGGTGGATGATATTGACGGTTGGAGGTTCAGTGATTTGACGCTCAGCCAACAAGTGTAAAAGCAGTTGATTAAACCAAGTGAACAGTGACAAATGCGCCGATTTAAATGTGGATGGTGTTAATGAACACTTACTGTGCAAAGTTTAAAAGACGCAAAGCAAAAGGCACCGGGTGTGATCAGCTTGCTCTTTTGAAGTCACCTTCAAGCGCATGAAGAATTGCGATTAAACAAAGTGGTGTCTAGAGAAAGGGGGCGGTCCAGAAGGACTTGTCCCGTTCTAAGTGAGTCTCTGGGGTTTTGTTCTCAGTTGGCCTGTGACGGCAAACACCTGAGAAAGGGGCCTCTTGCCACCTATTCTTTAAGCAAAGTGATATGACCTAAATGCCGAATTACCAGTGGGGAAGCACACTGTGGTTCAGTCCCTGACCACAGAAACACCTCGTTCTCCGAATTGTTCGCATCTCCTGAACCCAGGGTCCATGTGACTGTCCGCTCGCCGTCTCTCCTCTGTCAGCCCTCAGCAACTTTTCCATCCACCCCCTTTCGAATGAGGGCAAGGCGGCGGGGAACGCGTCCTCTCTTGAGTCACTTTTGCCTCTGGTCAGAGCGCTTGTGGTGGCGGCAGCATTTCAGCTGAAAAGGAACAAAACGCTGTAATGGATCTTGCCTGAATCACAGGCAGTGAGGAAAACGCTCGTTCTCCTACCTGCCCACCTTGATTTTGGGAAATCCATCCCAGCTGGTACTGGGAGATATGAATATATATCTCTCCATAGTCATTTCCAGAATATCCTCCTCCTGGGTGAAACTTCTGAGTTCCAAAATCCAGGGGAGTCACATGGAGAAGGGGTCGGCAAAGGCCCCAGGGGCTGCAAGCGCTCCCTGCCAGGCCGGCTGGAAAGCGGGGAGCAGCAGGGTGCCAGAGCATCAAAAGCAGGATGGATGTGTCCCTACAGCTCCCAGACCCTTCTTCCAGAGGGTCTCCTGAAACGCACCCCCTACTCGCCCTAAAAAGGGAGATAAAGCGGAAGGTGCCGTCCTGCTGTGCCAGGTGGGGCCTCCAGGTAACGGCGGGCCAGGAGCTCCACGCGAAGGCAGGTGGATCCATCTTGACTCCGGGAGAACGATGTGCGACTGACGGTTTTTCTGTTTGTCTTTTTAGCACCTGCGCGAGCGCGTAAAGCGCGCTGCAAATTAAACAGGATTTTGCAGTAACACTTAGGGCAGGGAACTCCTCTACATGACTTAACGTTTTCCTATTTATTTGTTTTTTTTAAGACTGAGGCGGCATGCTTGGCCCATTTACCTAGCGGTACCTTATACTGGCTCGAAAATGAGGGCACATCCGAGCGCCAGCCAAAAGGGAAAAAAATAAAAGGATTTCAGTGCCTTTATTGTTAGTTTTCACCGTGGTAGGTACCTCCAGGCTGCCTGCTCCCCCACCTCCCGCCGGAGCCACCCCGCAGGCTGGAGGTGGGTGACGGCACATCTGCGTGGGCAGGAGGAGGAGAGGCGGCTGCGCGGCCCCCGCTGCCGCCATTGTTTTAAGTTAAAAAGAACCACACACAAAAAAAAGGAAGGGCCCGTTGGGGCGGGAAGGCGCTGAGGCG
>VXBO01014951.1:82062-100502 GCA_013400135.1 Rhinoptilus africanus | reverse complement strand
GGGGGGACGGGACGGGACGGACGGGGGGGGGTGTCTGTGCGTAGGGCTGTGGGGGGGTTTGGGCGCTAACCCCTGCGCTTGTCCTTCCCCCCGCGCCGCTGCCCGCGCCCCCGGCAGGTACAGCACCTGGGAACCCGAGGAGAACATCCTGGACTCCCGCCTCATCGCCGCCTTCGAGCAGAAGTGAGTGCTCATCCCCGGGCTGGGGGGGCGGCAGCAGGTTTGGCTTTGGGTGGGCGAGCGGGAAAGGGTATCCAGGTTCCCTCCTTTTTTTTTTTTTTCCCTTTTCCTTTTTTTCTTTCTTTTATTTTCTTTTTTTTTTTTTTAAACTTGCATAATTCTGTTTCTCCCTTTGGGAAAAGTTTTAACTTCTTGACAAATTTGACTCCCTAAAGGGAACGAGAGCGTGAGCTGTACGGGCCCAAGAAGAGAGGACCTAAGCCTAAAACTTTTCTCCTGAAGGTAACTATTATTTAAATAACTTAGGCCTAGCTAAACGTCTCTCAAACCTCGCCAGTTTGTGCCCTTGGAAGGACTGGACTTTCAAGTGACTTGTGCCTGCTGCCTGGCCATGGGAACACGGGGACAACCCGACAGGAAAGCGGGTGGGGGGCAGGGACGCAGAAGCGTGTGAGGGGAGAGCGTGTGCGTGCGACGGGTGCCCCAGCAGGACGGTCGGTACACACGGATGTGCATGGTGAGGCTGCAATCTCTTTTCCAGTATCCTCTCCCTCTTTACGGCCTTCTGCTGCCGCAGTGGAGAGCTACCCGGCCCCACTCCCTCTTCCTCCGGCAACCTATTCCATCCAGCCCATGCCCTGCAACTCAGCAGCATTCCGAGCAATCGGGCAGCTGGGGTGGGAGTCCTGCTGCCACTTGTGCTCTTCTGATCATGTTTCAGGATGTAGGTGCTCCACGAGAGTTTCATGAAAGTTTCATCTTTTGATCTGCAAACTGTAGGCTTGTTTTGCTTATTTTCTCGGAGGGGTGGGGGGAAGGAGGATTGTTTCACCTCTGCGTAGGATAGCAGCTGAAGTTTCCAGTTCCCCTCTGATAGACCCAGCATCTCTGCAAGAAGGTGTTGTCGTAGCCTCTCTGCTTGCTTACAGTGACAAATGAGGAAGATAGTCCCTAACGCAGTCCCCCCAGGTTTTTTTGCTTTCTTTTTTAAATCAAGAAATGTGGTAGCTGTGTGACTTCTATGTGAGCTCTGTGGATTTCTTACTCTACAGACGAAACTCCTTGCTCTGCTCCCCTCTTCCCTCTCCAACTATTTTGATCTCAGACTTCAAATGAATGTAAAAACACAACACACCTTTGTACGATTAAGACACATGAGGGGAGTCACAGCTTCCCTGGTGTTGATCCGGTGTAAAGCCCTGCAACAGCCAGGGTGGACCCTGTGGTAAGGCATCACTATCACCAAGTCATCCTATGGCTTTGGGCAAGTCATTTAGCCTTTGTGCGTGTTTCCCCATCTGTGAAACAGGTTAATACTTCCCTTTGCCTGACAGCGGTAGGAGCTTTACTCAAGTCAGCACAGCACTTTTAACTGTATGAGCACCGGAAAAAGAGCTGAAGGGTAGGGTGTCACTTCTCCTCTGCTTTAAGAGGACATAATGAAGCACGTGGAAGAAATGTGGGAACAGGCGTATTCTGATGCTTGCCGTAAAACACAGGGAACTCTGGTAATCTTTGGAAAGTTCTGCTGATGGAACTGTCCTTCTCCTTTCTTGCCTGTTTTTCTGCTAATGGTATTCTGTATCTACAGACTGAGAACTACAAACACAACTGATAATGTACTACCTCATACTCTTTATTCAGGGAAACTAGACTAGTTGGGTTTTCTCTTTCTGGCAGTCATGCATTAAATGAAACACTTGTGTTTAGGTTTCCAACAATGCAGAGGAACGCTTAAAGGGAAACCACCAGCTTAAAATAGTTCTCTGCATGAATTAAAAAAATACTGGTATTTGTAACACCTGACATTACTCAGAGCAGTAGAGCAGTGTTTATGCTGTGCTTTTAATGTTACTGTGCGTAATCAGTTTCTTTTCTTTTTGATTCTCAATGTGATACAGCAAAAGTCCACTGCCAATTTCTTACTCATTTAAAAAAAAAAAAAAACAGCCCCTAAACTCAAAAATAAAATTTACTCATTCCTCCTCTTCTCCCCTTGCCCTTTAAAAGCCCCCTAAACTTGGAACCTGAATTATTCAACAGCATCCTTTGAATCACGTCCCCAACACGTTGCTGTGGCACATCTTCCTTATGCCAGCTTCTCAAACGCTGCTGAAAACCCGTAGGTTTGTGGAGCTGGCTTGGTACTTTGTAGTCGATGGATCATGATAGGGAGCGAGATGAGCTCTCCTGAAGGCTGGTGCCACGTTTTGAGAGAGGCTGGCAGGGCAAAGCGCTGCCACGGCTGCTTGGTTTCCAGCTCTGGGAAGCAGAGCTGGTGAAACTGTTAAGAGCTCTAACTTGTCGTTTTTCTGCAACTTGGGATAGTACCCTAAAAATAACACCCCAGGCCAGGCAGCAAGAAGAAACCCTATCTCAGCTAGCCCTAGCTGAACTTGTTTGAGCTCTGTTCAGGCAAACCACTGCAACGCAACTGAGGGTAGAAACATGACTGAGACCAGCATGATAGCTTGCGTTGAGCGTATCCCTCAGTCAATCCTTCTGACCTGACAAAGATGCAGGTTTGTCCTTTGCTAGCCCTGCAGTACTGGTGCCACTGCGGGAGGAGTGGGATTCAGTTCTGCCTGGCGCATCACTAACAATGTTTTCAGTTCTTTCAGATGCAGAATCTCTTGCCAGTGAGAATTTCAGAAGCAGGGGAAGAAATTTGACTCTTGCATCCCAGGGGGAGTCTTTGGAGTTGGCAGTTAGAACAATATTCTTTTTAATCTGTTAACTGAACAGATCAGGCCTGGATGCAATGATGATTAAGCAGGAGTCTGGCCTAGGACTGCTGTGTTAGACTAATCTGCCCTCGACTTGGTGGCTTGCTAGGATTTTTCATGTGTATCAGTGCTTAAACTCAGGCATCTGAGTCTCCAGTAAGGCATTGAAATAAGTGCCCTGATATGCTGCTCAGCCCCCTGGCTTATGTGGGTGTTTTAGTTTGCAGTTGGGGCTAGGTTTATCCTGGGATTAGTTCTCAAAGGCTGCAGATAGGCACCCAAGGGGATTTGCAGAAAGCATTCCAGCAGGTTAGTGGCCCACGCCTTTCGAAAAGCTTTGAAAAGCTGCATCTTCGGCCACCTGCTGCCTTTGTAAGCTAGGCTCGTGTTGCTGTGAGCTGTCTAACACTTGCCCTTTCGATCAGACTGCAAAGGGAAATTACAGTCCAGGCTTTGTAATAGCACTGTCAAGATGGCGGATGTTGAAAGTGACCCCGCAAGTTTCAACTGCAAAGTTTTGGGCAGGAAATGGGTCTTTATCCTCTGCATACTAGGGGCAAACTTTCCCACAGCTGAGATCAAGCTTGGCGGGAGGTTGTAATTCTTGGGAGGCTGCTGGTATGCTGCAGGCTTTGTGCAGAGTTTATGGGAAGTGGAATCCTTGATCTGAGATGGGCAGCAGTGTACGTAAGGTTCTTACCTTACTAGTTGGGTGTCTGTCATCAGAAGTCATCCTTGAAGACGGGCCCTTCAGCTGGAGGTCAGAGTGGAAGCCGGTGTGAGGTTAGAAAGAGACAGAGCGCATGCTGTGGTGATTTTCCTCTCTCTTTCCTGCTTGGTTTGCTCTTTTTATTTTGCTTTTCCCTCGGCAGTCCGCTGAGAGGAATGCGAAACTCGCCAACTAATCTAATAAAGTCTAGCAAGTGCTATTAAGAGACAGAGCCCGATCTGCAAGCTCAGTGGGTGGCTAGCAAAGACCCCTAGGCAGGGTGGCTGTAAATACTAAGGTGAAAAGACTGGAGAAGGTTAATGGAGAGGAAGAAGTAAAGGGAGAGCAGAGGAAGAAGAGGCCAAGCAGCATGGTGTTCTGTCGCTTCGCCCTTCCTTGAACTCTAAAGTTGGGAGTTGGGTTTCTTTTGATCTCCTCCCTGTTCGTAAATTATCCCCAAGCGGTTTGAAAACAGACCGTTCCCCTTTGTAGTATTTTGTTCCACATCCAGTAGGGAGACTTTAGTTTATGGCAGTGTTGCTTGGGAGAGCTGTGCTATGAACTGGCTTGCTGTTGCCTTGTCACTTGGAGGACTGTAGAAGAAAGAGGGCGATAAAAAGGCAGAATGGCAGCCAAAAAGGGGAAAGAAGAGCTCTTGCGAATGCTGTTTGGAGCAAGGACTGTGGGAATGCAGGTGGAGAATAAAAGACAAAGCAGAACCAGTAATTTATGAGAGTAGCGCTGCTATGGTGCAGCAGCACTACTGGAAATGACTTGATTTTGAAATAATTGACTAGAAATCCATTCACTTACAAGGTCTTTTTTTTGTTTTTTTTTTTTTTCTTCCAAATTGCAGAGATTTTGATACAAATCAGGTAAGAGAGGCTTTTCTAAGCACGTGTCCATGTACGTGCTTGTGTGCTTCAGTGCGTTAAGGGAATGAATGAACAAATATGCTTGCTGGGCCTCAAGGGACATTTATTCAGAAATAGTAGGGAACAGGGGAGATATACTCATTCCCAGGGGCGATGAGGAAAAGCTGTACAAGCTAAATAAAGGTGATGCATATCCCAAAAGGGAAGGGGGGAAGGGAAGCAATCCTAGCAATTGCCTTGCTCTCGTGACAGAGCACTGCAGCAAGCCTCCAGAAGCTGCATCCTGAAGTAGGCTGAGCTGTAACCAGAGTGAATTACTTTGTGTACATGCTGAGCACCTCTTCAGCGGTGAGCAAATCCTGCAGGCGAAAACAGCAAAACCCAGAGAGGTAGCTTCCATTTGGAAAACTTCTGAGCTAAGTAGCAAGCTGTGGTGACACAGCCAAAAAGATTAAACAGGTTTGTTTTTCAAAGATCTCAAGCTCGTACAGTTCGTGAGTGTCATCGAGTAATGGATCCATAGTAGGGAGAAGTGCGTTTCCAACAAATGAAACTGAACGCTGAGTCCTCTTCAAACCAGAGGTAGCAAGTTTCTTAATGTAAAGTTGGAAGCAGGGGGAGGAGAGCCCAGAAAATGTGCTGTCCTCTGCAGGAAAGCGACTTGAGTTCGTATAGTTGATGCCTGAATAAACCTGATCCTGTGGTAGGAATACTGAGCTTCACAAGTGAGAGGGCTCTGGGGGCTGATCTTAGATAAAGGATTCGATTCTATTTTTCTTGAAACCCTACCTGGAAAAACAAGCTCAAGCGAAGCTGGGTATTTGCATATTGCTCTTAGGAACTTGCATTGAAACTGATCACTGGGGACAGCAGTGTAGCACCTGGAGGGGACTGTTGGGCTCCCAGCTTACCCTATCTTGTAATAGTCTGGCCAAAGAGGTTGATGGTGCATGTAGTCTACCTGGAGACTATTGAAACTGGAATTTAATAAATGCAGAGAGCTGAAACATGAGTTAGAAACAGCTTCAGCCTTGAGGAAGTGCCCCAGAAGTAGCTGGAAACACAGACACATAGCAAGTAAAGGAGACCTAGTAGTTGTGGCACACTGGAAAAGTCCTAGCCATGGACCAGGGCTCTGTGGTAGCTGCCGTGTAAGCACAAAACCAAGACAGGCCTCTGTCAAAACAGGACAGGAGCTGATGAATGTGCGCAGGCTGAGAAAGTAAAATCAGCAGGACTGTGGAAGTGGCCAGGCAGTGACCATCTCAGCATTATCGCTTTTCATTTAACGCGATTGATGGGAAGCGTTACTGAGGAATTTTGGTGTGTGTATAAGGCAACTGGCTCGGGGGAGATGTGGGGGGAGGCCTGCTTCTTTCTCACATGGGTGATGGAAGGCAGCACTGTGGGCAGGCAGTAATTAGACTCGACTCTGAGCAGAGGGGGCAGAACTCCTCACTACAAGGCATGATTACAGGGTAGGGAATTAATCTAGAAGACACGCGGTGTTGGCAGCAGGAGAGGCCCTAAAGGATGCCTGTGTCTGAAACTGTGGATCAAGGATTTTTACTGCCCTGTTGTGCATTTTGGAATGGGACATTGGGTTGCACTTTGCTCTACACTGAGCAGTTGTAAATTGGCAAGAAGCCCAAAGCGCTTGAGCAGCAATGCTGGAAAGACTGGCTGTGTTGGAGAAGCGGGGGGGAAAAGAAAGAATAAAATTGTTAATCCAGGCTGTGCTAGTATGTAATGTCAGGAAGCAAACTGTAGCTTGTCCTGATGTCTGCCATCTGCTTCAGAGGGACCTGTGAAGACAGGGAGCAAGCGTGGCTGTAGATGTGCCTGTGACTTCATGATGGGGTCTGCGGGGTCTCTTAAGCTGTGGAGAGTTGATGCAGGGACTTTTTCTGGGTGCTGCTGCTGTGCTCCAGTCTGTAGGATGCCCGGGATAGGAGCTGCGTCTAACTATTAATTTTCTGAATAGTTTGGGACATCGACTAGCACTTGAGGCTGACCAAAGAGAAACTAGCCAGGCACTGGGATGCTTCCTGCTACAGCAGGACGTGTTGGCCTTTGTCTGGGCTGGGGTTGCTTCCCTGCAGCTAGGTGAAACAGCCCTGTACAGCCCAGGGTCAACGTGGAGAGTGTTTGTGCCTGTCTTGGCAGTCGTGTAACTCATCCCTGTTTCTTTGTCAGTCCGGCTAATGCAAAGTCTGGGTAGAGTCCCTGGTGCAGATGAGGCTTCAGTCTGCATTTTCACATGCAGCTGGGGAAGGAGGCCTCATATTTGCAGTCCTTTTAAAGGCAGAATACAAGTAGTACTGCAGGTTATGATCCGCCATTAGCCAGGGAGGAGCAAAATGTCTTCGTGTCTCTGTTCTCTGCTCATTCAGGATCTTCTGTGGTTCCCATGGGGATGTCGGTGGGAGAAAACCGGCATTGGGTGACAAGTTCTGGGGATGTGGGGCAGGTCTTTGAGCTTATTGTGCAAGAGCTGGCCTGGGCCCCTCGCTTAGGTCTGTTAGATCCCTGCTTTTACACACACATTTTTTTCCCCAGGCGTTTCTGTGGTAGGAGGCACAGCCTGCAGGGTGACAAAGGAGATGGTGTTGGAGTGCTTAAGCTCTTAGCTGGCAAGAAGCCATCCCGATCTTGGCGTGTGCTAGGGGGCAACGGGATGGAAAACTTGGGGAGGAAAAGCAGCTGTCTTCTCCTAGCACTGCAGTTCTTCTTGCGCCCACGAGATGGGGGAAGCTGCTCGCTAGATGGGCAGTCAGAGCGGGGGGGCTCGCCTGTCCCCTCCAGGCCTGGGTGACCTGTGCCTGTGACCCGCTGCTGAGAGGGAATAAGGAAGGGGCTGTGTTAGGGCAAAGTATGAGGTGCAGGTGGAAGCCTGAGCTCTACAAGTAACTGTGTGCTCTGACAAGGGGTGATGTAAGAATATGCTCTGGTTTTCCATGCCCACAGGATCTTCAGGTCATGCTGCCTCGGTTTACCAACAAAACTGTTTTTCCTGCTGCCAGAAAACATTCCTGTCTCTGATGTATGAACCAGGGCATGTTTTGTCACTATCTCTAAGTGCCAGAAAAGCTTAAAAGTCTTGTTCACCTGCCTTGGCTCTCGGAGAGGGCTGGCACTGGGTGGTTGAAACAGTGCTGTTCCTGCTCTGTTTCATTAGTAGGTTTCAAATAAGTGTGGTGTTCAAAAGGACGAGGCAGTCTCTTCTTTGGAGATGCAGTTAAACTTGACTTGAGTTCCAGCTGGCCTGGTCTCTGGCTTTAAACACTAGACCTTGCTCCCACAGCGGAGCAAGGATAAACAATTTGCTTGTGGCCTGTAGTTAAAATTAAGTCTTTTAATCTCTGCATTTCTTGTGTTTAGCTAAGACAGCTCCATCAGACCACTCTCACCCGCCTCCATCATAGCTCCTCAAGACCCACTTCTGCCATACTTCCCAGAGGAGGCAAGTCTCATTGTAGGAGAGGAAGAGCAAACTAGATGCATTACTCTTCCTTTACCCCTTGTCTGGTCCTCATTTCGGTGCAGCCCCCTGTCTTGGGACTAGTATTTAATTTTGGATGCTAACTCAAGGTAACAGTCCCACTGCCTAGGAGGGCACTTGGTTCTTTGGCTGACAGTGGAGCGTTGTGTTTCTTGGCTTGCGATGACTGAGAGTGCAACTTGGAAACCATTAACTGTAACCCTAAAACGTGGGTGGAGGGTGTCAGTTTGCTCCTGCGGAAAGCACATGCCAACAGGGACAGTGCCTAGGGAGTAATTAGTGTCCAAAAAGGATATAGACGGTGCCTGTGTTTGTGCCATAGCTATCAGTNGTAGTCCACAGGGGGGGGTGTTTGTGCTTGTCATTAATGTGGGTATAAATGTGATGCAGCATTGCTGGTAAGCACTTGACCTGAGGTGAGCAATGCCAGATTTGAGATTTAGCTGTACCGAGGCTGCCTCTCTGACCCTGTTTTTTTTTTCTCTCCCCACCACTGCAGGCTCGGGCCCAAGCGGAGGCCCTCCACATTGGGGATGTACACTTTTCTGTCAAGCCTGGTTCTAGCACCTCCTCTCCCAAGCTCCACTCCAGCGCTGCGGTGCACCGGCTCAAGAAAGACATCCGGCGATGCCACCGCATGTCTCGACGCCCCCTGCCTCGTCCAGACCCCCAGAATGGTGGGAGCGTGGGTGGCGGGGCTGGCATCCGTCCTCCCGTCTCACCCTTCTCAGAGACCGTCCGCATCATCAACCGTAAGGTGAAACCCCGTGAGCCCAAGCGCAGTCGCATCATCCTCAACCTCAAAGTCATTGACAAAGGTGGGAAGCCAGCCAATGGGACCGGGGGCCTGGCTCGGCCCAAGATCCCATCCCGAAACCGCGTCATTGGAAAGAGCAAGAAGTTCAGCGAGAGCGTCCTTCGCACCCAGATCCGTCACATGAAGTTTGGCGCCTTTTCGCTCTACAATAAGCCGTCCACTGCACCTGCCCCCTCTCTGGAGGGCAAAGGGGAGGCTGAAGGCTCCCAGGCGGCCTCCTGTGGGCTCATTATGGGCTCCACCCCTTACGATGCCCCCAGCTCCAGCTCCTCTGGCTGCCCATCGCCAGCCCCCCACTCCTCGTCCGACCCAGATGATTCCCCTCCGAAGCTGCTTCCCGAGACCCTCAGCCCAGCCATCCCCGACTGGCGTGAGTCAGAGGTCCTCGACCTCTCAATCCCACCCGAGTCAGCTGCCACCAGCAAGCGTTCTCCCCCAGCAGGGTGCAGTGGGGGGCAGACGCCCTCCTTGTCCCTCTCCTCTTCTGACCCAGAGCAGGAAGCTGGCGACTGGCGTCCTGAGATGTCCCCTTGCTCTAATGTGGTGGTCACGGATGTCACCAGCAACCTCCTCACCGTCACCATCAAGGAGTTCTGCAACGCGGAAGATTTTGAGAAGGTGGCAGCGGGCGGCGGAGGTGGAGGCGGCAGCAAGTGAGCAGCCAGGTCCCCCTGCTCCAGGGGCATGGGGGGAGTTATACCTGCGAGAAGTCGTGGTGCGAATGGCTGTCCTTAGTTCTCTCCTTCTCCCCTTGGCTGTCCCTCTGCCCTCACTGCCACCCTTCTTTCTCCTTTCCTCCTGCCTACTTCCTCTTGCCTGGAGGCTGGAGTGTGTCAGTGGGGGGGGGCAGGGGCACCCACCGTTCCTGGGGTGTCGCTGCTGCTGTGAGGAAAGGCAGGGAGGGTCATGGTGGGGCTTAGGGAGTGGTTGTTTGTCCTTGAATGTGGTGTTGTCCAACGGGCAGTGGAGCCTTTGGGGATGCGGGATGGGTGAGCGTGTGTCTGTGTGCCTGTGGGGGAGATGGGAAAGGTGCTTTTCCCCCTCCTTCCCCTTCCATCTTTGACAAAAACTGAAGAGGAGCTCCAGACCCTTGAGGGGAGGATGTAAGAGGATTGGAGCCCTTGCCTACTCCCCCCAAGCCTTCTCCCACAATGTGCATGCATTCTCTTCCATTCCTGTGTTTCCCCCTTGCCGTGACTCCGATCCTGCCATCCTTCCTGTTCTTGGCCTGTGGCCTGGATCTGCCTCCATCTGTGCTGTCCTTGGGGCAGTGGCTGATCCAGATGCCCCCAGAGCGAAGGGGAGAGGGGCAGGTGAAGTGTCATGCCTGGAAGGTGCTTGAGACAAAGCTGGGGTGGTTGGGGGGTGCCCCACACAGCATACGCCCCATATTGGCTTCCCCTTTCCTTTGACTATTGGTGCTACCTTGGCAGTTGTATGGGTGCTTTCAGCTGGCCTGGTCTCTCCTTTTCTCCTGCATCTTCCAACTTGCTCAGCTTTGCAGGGGGAAGGGGAGAAAAGGGGAGTCTGCTTCTGGCCCAGACCTTCCTCCTGGTGTTCATCACTTGCACTTGCCTGGGGGACAGGGCATGGAATGCCCTTCCCTGGCCTTTCTGTGGTGGAGGTGGGAGTGGGCCATGCATCCATCCTTCAGTCTGGGGGAAGATACGCTGACAGCACAATGCTGCCTCAGCCAGGTGAGGCTGGTCTCCCACCTTGCGCACGAGCTTCCCCCAACCCTTTTTTCTTCCCCCCACTCCCTCGGAAGGAGGGAGGGACAGATGCTAAGGCAGGTCATTTACTCTTCCTGCTTCCTTTCATCTCTCCTGCTCTCCTTTCCCTGTGGTGGATGGCCTGGAAGAGGATTCCCCTCTATCTTTTCAGCATCTGAAACAGCCCTTGCAACTGTCAACCAAAGGTGCTAATAAGAAATAACTGTCTCTCTCACATCGTATGCATGTACGCTGGATCTCTTCCCCCCAGAGCTCTTGTGAGCCGATCTACAAATTCCTTCTCTTTGCCTCTAGCAAGTAGGAGCGAGCAAGACCACAGCTTGCTATTCTTTACCCACAGCTCCTTCTTTCCCTGACCACCCTTGTTCACATCCAAAATAAGCTCTCTCTTTTGCCTGCCATTTCTGGCTTCCTCCATTTCTGTGTGGGTCCTAAGCTTCATGGGGAGATGCCATTCCTTTGCTCTTCCTTCTCCCCCTACTCGCACAGGACTCAGCGTGTAGGGGCAAGGAAAAGAGGTGCTGATCAATTTGTGGGAGAGCCTCCCCCTCTCAGCCCTATCCCTGGGATTCGGGATGGGGCAGAGGGGTGTCACTTCTACATAATGTGCTGCAGAGGTGAAAAGGGTGGAAAAAATACCCCATGCCAGGGTTCACCTACTTAGAAACCTGCCCTGGGCGGGTGAACACAAGTGGAATTGGCCCCTCTGGTGCTTCCACGTGTTGGTGCTCGGGAGCTGCTAGCTCCGAAGAGTGCTCTCATGTGAAGTAGTGATTTTGTGGTTTCAGTGGTCTGAGGGTAGAAGTGAGGCAGTTTGTGGGAGAGAGGTAATATTTGTCTGCCCAAGGGGTGTTGTCAGGGTGGTAGACCAGCTTCTGACCTTAATTAGGGCTTCTGGGCCCAGAGCTTGTCTCTTCCCCGCCTTCAGCGCCTGGGTTGGTGTAATAAAATCTTTGCTGCCCTCCCCACAAGCCTTGCCTCGCAATGGGTGGCATTCAGTTCACTGTGGGGCACAGTGAATTCACACCAGTGGCGGGTGGATGTCTGTGTAGACAGTCCGAGGGGGATTCCAGGTGCTGTTAGCACCACCCTTTGCGTACCTCTTTCTTTTTCTTTCCTTGGTTAAAGAGCTTAGTGGACTCTTTGGGGATGCAGCTGCATTCACGGCTGAAGCTAGGGGCAGGGAGAAAGAGACTTCCCCAATCCATTCACCAAACTAGGGCTTTCTATAGCTTGTTGGACTTGTGTGCGTGTCTGTATTAATACCTGCCTGTATTTTTTGTGTGTCTCTTTTTATTTTTTTCATCTTTTCTGTGCCTGGCACACCCAGGGATCCCTTATTTTAGCATAGCCTATCCATTTGACTGCAGCTTCAAAGATGAGCAGTTTGTAGGTATAGGGAAAAGCTCTTTCTTAGGGNCCCCCCCCCCCACCTTCTCAACAAGAGCTATTCTGCGGCTGTGAGATAAGAGGAGCTTCTTTGTGGGGTGGATACAAACTGGCCGGTCACTTTAGGTTGTTGAGTTGCTGTTTGGTGTGTATGTGGTGATGTGTTTTGTTTCGTGGTATTGAGGTTCTGAAAAAAAAAATAAAATTGAAGCGTTTAGGTGGGAGATAAAAGGGAACTTTAATAGGAAACTTTTGATGTGTTTTGGCCAAAATGTGTTGGCTTGGCAGAATTCTTTTCCCCAGTGTCTCTTGTATGGTGTTCTTTGGGGGCAGGGGACAGGAATTGTTTATTTGAAGGGGTTTTGCCTTTCTCCAGAGTGACAAGCAAGGGGACTGTCTGTGAAGAGCAAAACAGTGGGTCACTGTAGGGATACTCCGTGAGGACCTTCTTCCTGTGGAGAGGAGATGAGGGGACTTGTTGCCGCAGTGGAATTTGTGCAGTAGATCCTCTTTGTGGAGGAAGAAAGGAGTATGATCCGGCTTGCAGACACGGCTCGACTGCTTGTGTGACAAATCTCTCCCTGGGTAAGTCGCCAGGTGGGAACCAAACCCTGAACCTCTGGATCCGAAATGAGGATCCCATGCTGTTTTGAGTTAGAGGTTTGCTAACTTGAATGCAGCAGCAGCCTCAAGTTCCCTCGGGTGGACGGGCCACTTGAGGCTGACTAACCTACCTTCGTATTCACGTGGGTTGCACTCCTCCTTCTGAATTTTTGCCCTTGCTCCTTAACGGAGATGGGAAAGAAGATCATCCATGCCCTTTAAAAAGGGCATGGGATTGAGGGAGGAGTTTATTTGAAAGTATCCCCTTCCCTTCCCCATAACTCCTAGAAAAAAGAAAAACAAAAACAGGGAGATATTCTCTGTGTCTGTGCCATGTTTGTTCTCTTGTCGTCGTGTTTTTAGAGGAGATTTTATGGAGTGGAAAAAGTGAAATGATTAGTTTTGCATAAAAAAAGAAAAGTTTAAAAAAAATTTCTACAGGGAGAGAGAGAGAGAGAGAGAGTTTAAAAATGAATAATAAATGCAGTGATTGCACAAACTGTAGTGGTATTAGATGGTCCTTAGAGAAAAGAGTATTTTGTAGTATCGAAGCATGTGTGTCTGGGATGGTGTTTGGCTTGCTTGAACTGGAGGGAAAGGCATTCTGGGACTAAGCAGCGATCTCTGAGCTGAAAAGGCAAGTTGCGTGTTGGAGGAACCCTGTCTACAAACCCTTCCCGTCCTTGCCTCCCAAGTGTTGGAGTGAGTTCCCTTCCCTCCCATACCTCTCCTGTGAGCTAAGGTGGAGTCTCCAAATGGTTTTCCGGCCAAGCGGCCCTCAGAAATGGCCGGTCGCGTTCTGCCAGAGCGTGGATCGGGCCACCAACATGGAAACAGTTGACTTTCTTTGCATGCACAGCAAGCTGCTAAGATTTGGGGTTGGCATGTACCTTTCCTGCCAAGTCGCTGTCTCTTCTCTTTTCCCTCCCCCCATATCCAAGCAGGATTACACACGGTGGGCTTATATCCCAGGAGGCAGATACACCTCCCCTCCTTAGGGTTTCTTAGCTTCTTCCAGCATCAGGTGGGGAGTGTCGTTTTTCCGTATAGGATTCACCACATCAGGACAGAGAACCGAGTCCCATCTGTACATGGTCTGGTGTCCCATCTCTGACAGTGGCTGGATCTTCAAAGGCAGATGAGAGAGCTGCCTTGCGTGCTCTGAAGGTGTTGCCGAGTGAAGCATACCCTCTTCTTGAGGCCAGCAAATGCTGGAGGTCTTGGGGTGGGGAGAGGAACACCCCAACAGGACTGTGCTCGAGTAGGGCTGCCGCTTCTGCTCCAGCTTCCTGTGGGATGGCAGGGAAGAGTTGCCTAAATGTTTCTTCAAAGTGAGGAGGCAGCTTTTGCGCTCTGGCTTCCCCATCCAAGATGTCTCTGCTTGGGCCTTCATCTGGTGCGTGGGAGTGACTGCAGCACCAGATGTTGGTGTCTGAACAGAAGGTGGCAGGCAGGGGACGCTAGGACAGCTTTTCTTGTCTCGACTTCTCTGGTGCCCTTGGCTTTGCAGTGGCAGGTGATGGATGTCTCGATGCCTCCCGTAGCCTGGGCTGCTCTAGGGAACTTCTTTTCCTCTCTGCCCATCGAGCTCTGTCAGTGCTTCCCATGGCCTTCAGCTTGGAGCGGCAGCCTCCTGTCTCGTGCTCTCTTTTCTCCTCGCTGAGCAGAGCGGGACTGGGGAGGCGTGAAGCTAATGAGATGCAAGCTCCTTTTGGGATGGAAAACAGAGAAAACAGCGTGGCGAGCAGGCCCAGCTGTGGTGAGCCACTGCTTAATTTCTGTTTTCAAAAGAGAAAGGGAGCATTTCTCTGCCTCTCCTCTTATCAAAGTTCCCAGGGAGATTTTATGAAATAAATTAAAAAAAAAAAAAACAAACAACCACAATCCTGCTTTTTACCAGGTAGGAGCTGTCTCTGAGCTGAGTCTTCCTAGGGATTTCACTCCCTTTCCCAGCCCCTCTTTGTAGAGGAGGTTTTAGCAGCTCCCAGCGTTTGGAGATGATCACCTTCCCGGGGACCTCCTGGCAGAAAGAGGTTGCCATGCTGAAGGATGGTGTCCTGAGTCCTCCATGCTTCTGCCCACCCCAGGTCGTGGCATTAGTGGGGCTGCTCGGGAGCAAGTCCTTCTTCCCAAGGAGGTGTAACAAACCTGGAGTGCGTGTCTGGCTAAGTGCTTATTTTTCCCTTCGCCTCCTTCCCCACCTTCTGAACGAGACCTTTTCCTCCTTGCCTGGCGCATCCTTTTACTCCAATGTTGCTTGCTTTTGCTGCATTTTTCAATCGCCCAATAATCGTGCAAGAGCTGGGATATTATTTACTTTTTATATATAAATATATAAATATAAAAGAAACCCTCTCCTTTCCCCTCCTTTCCCCCCCCGTCTCACCCACCACCCCGCACGCAGCCTTCCTCATCTCCGCTCCGAAGGCGGTGTGCTGTAGAGGGTTGATTTTGGGGCCGGGGATTCGGTGCCTCCTGGGTTCTGTTCCTTCTCAGTTTGCCGTGGCCTTTCTGCCAGCTGTGTCACTGCCCTGTGCCTCGGTCTCCCTGGCGCCAAGGGGGCGGTGGGTGAAGGGGACCATCCTGCCGAGGGTTCTGGCAGCCCGGCGCCTGCGGCGTTTGCACAGAGCTGGAGGAGTGCCGAGTGTTGCTTCAGAAATCCCCTTCTCCCTGTCCGTGCTTCCTTTCCTAGGTAACTCCAGCAGGTATCTTCATTTCGTCGAAGCTTTGGGGTTGAGCAAATAAGTGGCTTTATTTTTATTTCCTTACTTCTATTTTTTTAGGTCCCTCCCCAGAGCACAATGCGTATGGTTTCTTTTGGGGAGTGTAGATGGGAGGAGATGTTGGAGTCATTCTCCGTCCTCACCTTTGCCCTTCCGTCCTCTACTTCTCTCCCCTTTCAATGTTGCCTTGAGTCAGAGTGACGTGGCCAGTGGGGTCTGTGGCCCTGTCTGGGGCCAGCAGCCTTGGTGCCAGCGGCCTCGTCTCTCTTCTGTGTGGTGCGTCTGAGGCGCCCCGTGTCCCACCTGCCTCGCTCGCCAGGAGGTCACAGGGCCCCGACGACTTCTTGCTCTCTTTAAATCGCTCCTTTTGGGAGTGAAGGGAAGTGTAGCCAGTTTGCCCTTCCTGTGCCGATGGGCTGCCTCTGGCACCTCTTCTCTCCCTTCCAGCTTCTGCGTGGTGGGAAATGAAATGTCTCCGGAACCGTCTGAAGGCCCGGTCCTTGGGGTGAGAGTCCCTCCACCTCAGGTGGGCCCTGTGGGTGGAGGAGTGAGGGTGCCCTCTGCGCTCCCGGCCTGAGCGGAGCAGGGAGGTGGCAGCAAGCAGTGGTGTGCGGTGGCACAGGGAAGAAGTGAGGTGACAAAAGGGCGGCTGGATGCAGTCAGGGTGACGCTGGCTTCAGCAGCGGCTCAGATGTGTCTGGTGGGAGGGAAGGGGCATGGTCGGGACAAGCAGCTGAAGGGTTAATTCCTGTTGCAGGGCCCGGTTCTTCACTTAGTTCCTTGTTCCCCAGCACTTAGAGCTTGCACTGAACCGCAGGAGCGCGGCTGGGTGCATCAAAGCACTTCGTGGGTCTTCGGGGCCTTGTAGGACTAACGGGACCCTTCCGTGTGTTCCTGAGTAGCTCCCCCCGGCTGCTGCGCCCCGTTCTCCGGCGGTGCCGAGGGTTCCCTTCTGGGCAGAGCAGCAGGTAGGTGCTCTTTGGCAGATAGGTTGCTCTTCAGCTCTCCTGGAGGGAGCCTGCTCCTTCCCACCCCCCTGGCTGCGAAGGGCGGTGTAGTCTTAGGTGAAGTTCTCAAACAGAACAACAACAAAAAAATTTGTTGCGATGACTTTTTTTTTTCTTAGGAAGAAAAGAAAGTTGTCGTGCCCGCGCCTTCCCCGAGCTAATGAGCTTGGTGTGCTCTCCTCCCCTCTCCTCTGCTCTCCCTGCTGTTAAGCCTCCTCTGCTCCTTAAGAATAGAGGGCTCTCTCTCTCTTTTGGAATGTTCCCCCCCCTCTTTGTTTTCTTTTTGGATAGAAAGTTGTCCAGCGGTGGTGGAGGACAGGGGCCTGCCTCATCTGTTCCTTCCTTTCACCTTCCCCAGTGCCAAGCTTAGGCTGAAATCCCGCAGATTCCTGCGAACGCTGAACTTGGAGCAGGCGAGTTCCCCCACCGAGCTCTGTGGTGCTTGGGTGCTTCACCCTCCGCCTGCGCTTGAGTTTTGGCAGCATCAGGGCCTTACCCTTTCTCCTGGAGCAGGTCAGACCTAACTCCTGGAGTGTTGGTGGTTCTGGTGCGACCCATCTGTCTCTCTGTTTCCCCTCACTTGGCATACAGAGTGAAGGTGATAAATTGTTTTGTTTTGTTTTTAATTTAAAATAAACCAATATGTATCTTTGTAATTTTTTTTATTTTGAAAAAAAAAATGCATTTAAGGAATGTGCACGGATGAATTGTATATCTATATATTTTTTTTTTGTCTTGCGATTTTCATTTTAAATATAGTGTTTGTTCAGTTTTGTTTGTTGTTTTTANAAAAAAAAAAACAAACAACCACAATCCTGCTTTTTACCAGGTAGGAGCTGTCTCTGAGCTGAGTCTTCCTAGGGATTTCACTCCCTTTCCCAGCCCCTCTTTGTAGAGGAGGTTTTAGCAGCTCCCAGCGTTTGGAGATGATCACCTTCCCGGGGACCTCCTGGCAGAAAGAGGTTGCCATGCTGAAGGATGGTGTCCTGAGTCCTCCATGCTTCTGCCCACCCCAGGTCGTGGCATTAGTGGGGCTGCTCGGGAGCAAGTCCTTCTTCCCAAGGAGGTGTAACAAACCTGGAGTGCGTGTCTGGCTAAGTGCTTATTTTTCCCTTCGCCTCCTTCCCCACCTTCTGAACGAGACCTTTTCCTCCTTGCCTGGCGCATCCTTTTACTCCAATGTTGCTTGCTTTTGCTGCATTTTTCAATCGCCCAATAATCGTGCAAGAGCTGGGATATTATTTACTTTTTATATATAAATATATAAATATAAAAGAAACCCTCTCCTTTCCCCTCCTTTCCCCCCCCGTCTCACCCACCACCCCGCACGCAGCCTTCCTCATCTCCGCTCCGAAGGCGGTGTGCTGTAGAGGGTTGATTTTGGGGCCGGGGATTCGGTGCCTCCTGGGTTCTGTTCCTTCTCAGTTTGCCGTGGCCTTTCTGCCAGCTGTGTCACTGCCCTGTGCCTCGGTCTCCCTGGCGCCAAGGGGGCGGTGGGTGAAGGGGACCATCCTGCCGAGGGTTCTGGCAGCCCGGCGCCTGCGGCGTTTGCACAGAGCTGGAGGAGTGCCGAGTGTTGCTTCAGAAATCCCCTTCTCCCTGTCCGTGCTTCCTTTCCTAGGTAACTCCAGCAGGTATCTTCATTTCGTCGAAGCTTTGGGGTTGAGCAAATAAGTGGCTTTATTTTTATTTCCTTACTTCTATTTTTTTAGGTCCCTCCCCAGAGCACAATGCGTATGGTTTCTTTTGGGGAGTGTAGATGGGAGGAGATGTTGGAGTCATTCTCCGTCCTCACCTTTGCCCTTCCGTCCTCTACTTCTCTCCCCTTTCAATGTTGCCTTGAGTCAGAGTGACGTGGCCAGTGGGGTCTGTGGCCCTGTCTGGGGCCAGCAGCCTTGGTGCCAGCGGCCTCGTCTCTCTTCTGTGTGGTGCGTCTGAGGCGCCCCGTGTCCCACCTGCCTCGCTCGCCAGGAGGTCACAGGGCCCCGACGACTTCTTGCTCTCTTTAAATCGCTCCTTTTGGGAGTGAAGGGAAGTGTAGCCAGTTTGCCCTTCCTGTGCCGATGGGCTGCCTCTGGCACCTCTTCTCTCCCTTCCAGCTTCTGCGTGGTGGGAAATGAAATGTCTCCGGAACCGTCTGAAGGCCCGGTCCTTGGGGTGAGAGTCCCTCCACCTC
>VXBO01014951.1:43228-62407 GCA_013400135.1 Rhinoptilus africanus | reverse complement strand
GGGGGGGGGGGCACAAAACCTGGCCAGAGAAAGTCTGCAGATCCCCTCTGCCTGCCAAAGAGTCAGCCTGCCATCTGTCCTCCTCCTTCCATCAGCGATGGAGATGGCTAGAAGAAAGCACAGGGTGGGGTATATAGATATATATTATACATACAGGTATTTTGCAGCTGGCAGTTACATTTCTGTTTCTCAGCTAAGGAGCACAATGCAATTTAATGCTGGTTCTCAGCTAAAGAGTACAACACCATTTAATATCAGACGGCAAATGGCACTTCTTTGCTTTAATGCATTTCACCATGGCTGCCAAAGGCAAAGGGCTGAAAGAGTTTCCACCTGCAATTAGTGGTGAACAAGAAAAGACCAGCCAGAGCAGAGTAACTATTGTGTTTCCTCACAGATCCAGAGGGGCGAATCAGATCCTTGTTCTGGACTTGCCTTCACCTACAGATGGGCTCCTTGTCACTCAGTATGGGAACTAAAGAGCAGGTGACATGAAGCCAGCTGCGTATCTGCCTTTTGGGCTGGCAGCTAAGGGACCCGACAAGGCTTTGACCGGCTTGGGATGTTGTAGAGAGGCAGCTTGCAGAAACCCTGCACCCGAGGGCCAAGAAATGAAGCTGCCTGCATTCTGCTAAGCCACAGCAGATAAGGACAGGCCAGCGGGACGCTCTCCTTCCTCAGGAGGCATCTCGACCTTGCAGCCCCGCTGTATCACCCACCACAATCACAAAAAAATATAGCGTTCCTAACTTTGAGCCCTCTTGCAGTGAGGGGTTTGGCCATTTTTTTCGTAGCTTTTCACCTAGGAGCCGCTGATGAATAATCCTTACAACCAGACCCAGCATTTCCCGAGGGAAACACTCCCTGGGGACACATTGATCAAAACCAAAGCACATTTAATTGAACCCAGAATCGCATACGCATGCGCGCTCCCCACACACACACACACACGAACAGAGGCATACGCACACAAACACGGCAGCTCGCACTGACTTGCTGCTTAGTAGCAAAAGTGGGTGAACTACATAGGGATTAAAGCATTAAAAAAACCACAGCAAGAATACGATGCTTGAAAGCGCTGTGTCCCCAGAGAGATTAGAGTAGCTGCCTGGAGATAAAGTAATGATGATGGAAAGATCTTCTTCCTCACAGAGGTTCTATTCCTAATTATCTCCCCTGAAAAAAAAAAGGGGGGGGGTGTGATCTCCGAGCTTTTATCTGTCTCTTGACAATTTTAGCTCTGTGTCTGCGTTGTTGGAAGAGACTGATGCTTGCCGAAAGGAAGGAGAAGGAATCGGCACAGGAGGTAGGAGCGGCAGGAGAACGAGGGGCACAGGAGGCAGCACTTCATTCCTGTCACCAGCGGCGGCGAAGGCAAAGGGAAACACAAATGATCACTGCAACACTGTCCTTCTAAGCCCAGAGACGGCTCCACTGCTTCCACCACTGCTTTGTCAGGCAAATGACAACCAGTAGGTCTGATTCATTGCTACAGTGGTGAAAGAGGCAACGAGATGTCCTCCCTACAGCTATAGGAGAGTATAGTGAGGGATGAAGACTTCCTCACAAGCTGGCATGGGCAGGAGAGTGCCCAGTTTGCTCCTCCCCCACTCATTTCCTTCTCAGACAGCTAGAAAGCAATTCTTTCAGCAGACAGACAGCAACAAGGACGTTTCAAATACACACTGCACAGAAGGTCTGACCCTGGACAAGGATGGGACCTGATGGAAACCCAGGCATCACGCCCAAGCAGACGCGGCTTTGCATAGAATTCTTTCCCCTCGGTATTATCCTGGAGCTTGCTGCTTCTCCACCTGTATTTATTTCAGACAAATACAGTCCTAGACCCCCAGGAAACTGTTCAAGCCCTGGTTTAGAGGCAATCAGTGTTTGGCTAGTGGGATGCAGAGAACGCAGATTTCCTAGAGAGCGAAGAGACAAGGAAAACCTCAGAAGAAACAGACATTACAAACATAAAGGCCATGGAGCGTGGGATGGGCTGATGGGCCTCCATCCATGAGGATGGAAGTTAGCGTTACAGGAGCTGCTTGCAGACCCGTGACCTATCCCCGGTCTCCCAGGGTCATTTTCTCCTTTCCAGTTGCATCAACATGCAAACATGAGTGGTTGCCTCTCACATTCAATGAAAACACATTAAAAATCCATGAATTGTCCCAAATTGCTCCAGCATTTACTGTTGCTGATTAAACCAAAAGGCAGAACTAGGCCTCAAAGGGGTTTTAAGTCAGAAAAATACTAAGCCTCCAGGTACCTGGCAGTCTGGCTGTGGGTTGTGGCTACAAGCCCATTGCCGAAGGCTGCCCAGCCGAAACCCACCCGGAAGCTTCAGATGGAAAGGACAGGAAGGCCGGGAGCCTCATGGAAGCCCCTTTTCCAAGGCCAGGCCAGGGGAGACACGGCTCCTCCTGGCTGCCGGGGGACTGCCTTCCCCTCCCGGCAGCCCCGTCCCGCGGCGGGGAAGCGCGCAGGGCCGGGCCTGGTACTCACAGGGCAGCTGCGGCTCCTGCGGCCGCCCGCGACCGGGGCCGCGGGCCTTTCCACGGCGGGGGTATTTAACGAGGCCCCTCCGCGGTGCTGCCGGCCCCTCCCCAGCCCCGGACGCTCCCCCCCGGCAGAGGCACCGGGCGGCGAGAGCTGCCGCCCCCGCGGGGACACCGGGCCGCGGCCACCCCACCACCGCCCACAAGCCCCCGCGCGGTAGCAAGGCAAACTGCCAATCAGACGCGCCAGGCCGTGCGCTCACAGCCAATGGACGCCGAGGTAGGTGGGACTTCCTGCGACGGTTGCTATGACAAGCGTGGCTCTTCCTTAGCAACCGGCGCTGGGGCGGCGGTGCGGGCCGCGGCGGTGGCGGCGGAGGTGAGGCCGCGCCCGGAGCCCCCTCGTCTCCTTACTCCTGCTGTGTCTGAGGCCGCTTGCCGCGTCCTTCCCTCCGCTCCTCTCCTCCCTTCTCCTCGCGCGGGGCCGAGGGCGGCGGACCGGCATGAGGGGGGCTGCTCGGGGTGTGCGGCCTGCTCGGGCCGTGTTCTGCTGCCGCCCCGCACCCCCGGGTGATGCTGTGCCGGGCACGGGCGAAGCTGCTCTGTGTCATGCCCCATGCCCCCCGATCCCGGCTGCTCCCCTTCCCGCCGCCGGGGCTGTGGCGTGCTTTTCTGGACCCACGGCTGGCGGGCTGCCCCCAGGCCATCTCCCTGCCCTGTCTTTTAGCCGACGTAGCCACCTGTCGGCTGCTCCTCCTCGGAGGAATCGCCGCTGGCCCGTGGGGCAGCCCCCGGCGGCCTGGCTCCATCTGTGGCCCCGGGCACGTCTCGGGAAAAAGCTGGGTATTGAAAGTGGGTCCCGGGGTTTGCCCCGCTGTGGGAGGCTGGTGCCAGCCAAGTGGCTGTTGTGTCCTGTGGAGGCTGTGGGGACGTCTACAGATCCCACAGTCCCTCGTGTGAGGGCATGTATTCTGTTAGCCTTGGTGCTTTAGCCAGCAACTCTACACGCTTGGTATAAATGCTTGGTCTGTGTGGTGTTCCAGACACCATGTTGGTTTTGTTTTCCCTTTAGTATGGGCTCACCCTTGCTTCCTCTGGGTAGGAAAGGAAGGTGCTTTGTTCTGGATGAGAGAACCAGAGGGAAGACAACAGTGAAATGTTCTGAACCTGCCAGTTAGACAGTGCTGTGCCTCTGCATTGCCCAAGAAGCTAGTTAGTTAATTATGCCTACAGGCATGGTCCAGCGTTTTCCCATATGGTCCTTCCCAGCTGACAAATGGTTGGGGATGTGAGAAGCTAGTGCACAAACCAGACCAAGATGTTCCCATTAAACATTTCCGTCCAGACATGTACATTGTTCCTGTTCCTAAAATACTCTTACCCTTTGCGTTTCATGCACAGTTTGAAACCCTCATAGATAATGGTGTCCTGGGAAAATCCTTCTGGAATTAATCAATAGATACAGTGGCTGATGTATTGTTCTCTCCTCCCTTGTCGAAAGCAGTACCCTCACTTGGCTCTTCCCTCAAGCTCAATTGGCGCTTCTGGGAAGTGCTGTGCTCTTGAAGCCTCGTTTATGGAAAAGGATACATTTAAAAAAATTGTTTGCATTAATGGGCTGTAAGATAACACTCTAAGTGTGTGGTGTGTAAAGATGGTACTGAGAAACAGCAAGTAACTGAGATGGGACAATATTCTAACAGTTTTATTGGCCTTGCATTTTAATTCAAAGCTTTCTTTCTCTTTCCTGTGTTTGTTTTTGTTCAAGCAGTGTCCTGTGAGCCATTTCCCCTTCTGCTGAAGCCGCTCTGCCTGTGTTCACAGAGCCGTGTTCCTCTCAGCTGTCTGTGCCGCAGCACCTTGCTGAACTCCACGCAGCCCCTCTGCCCCTTCCCGGGGTCACTGTGGAAGGACCATGGCAGACACCGGGGAGGGGAAAAAGGAGGAGGCTGACTATAAAAGACTTCACAGCTTTCCACTGATTAGGGTAAGAAGAGGGCTGAAAGACGTGTTCACCATTGTTAAAGATATTAAATTCTGCCTTCATTCTTACCAACCTTCTAGACTAGCATTTCTCCTACTGAGTAGTTGCTGTGAGAATGTGTGTACCAATGGTCCTGTGGAGGGGTCCTGGTGGTCACTGCTCCTTTCTCACTGTCCCTCACTTTGGTCAGGGAAATTTATTAGCATCCTTGTTCCCCCATCAGCCAGGGGAAACCTGGGGCAAAGTGGTCTGTGTCTAATAGAATGAAGATGCTGAATTTGAAGCCCTTTCCTGTGTTCTGGATGCAACTTGCTTCTTTTCCTCCAGGAGGTGAAGTAAAGGGTCTTGCTAGCCAGCCAGATAGCAGAAGAGGAAGAAAAGACTGTGTAATTTGGAGTTCTTTGTTATGCTTATAGCAATAATTGAGGACTGTGGTTGAGCAGTATTAACATACTTTACCTTAATCTTAGAACAGAAAAACTGACAAATGTATTTATCTGTGATCTCCTCCTTTAAACTGCGCTTACTTAGTGCTAGTCTTAATGTTAGGTAGAGCAGAATTCTGCATTGGCTGGGACAAAGGGACGAATGGATCACTTGTAACGCAATAAGCCGTTTTCAAGTTTGCTCTTCTCTGAAACACTGGAAATGCTTGCTGTACGGCCAAGCCCGTGTTGCTGGTGATGCCCCCACCTTGAAGCAAGCATTAAATGTCACAGGGACTAGCTGCCTTTTGCCCACGCCCCGCAGTCTAGGCCCCTGCTATAGCCTGTGCACAAGTAAGGGCTACTTACTGTTTTCTTGTGTCTAGCTCTTATTTTTCTGCTTAGTTCTTCTTGTTTGTTTGCTCTTGCCAGCACACAGACATGCCAGAGGAGATGCGTGTAGAGGCCATGGAGCTGTGTGTCACGGCGTGTGAGAAATACGCTACCAACAACGAGGTACTAGCCAAATCCCAAAATGGCCAGCCTTCAGTTCTGCAGCTGAGGGAACCTGCAGGAGCAGGGCTAAGGGTGCGGGGCAGAGTGGGGTCAGATCCTGACATCCTATGACTCTCTTTCTGCACAGAGCAAGGGTGGAAGGTGGCAAAGAGCTTGGCTAGATCTCAAATTCAGTTCCCTTTGTCAGCAAGATCTATAATAGCCCTTTGCTTTCCTGCAGGAAGCAGAGATTAGTAACGACGCTGCATCCCAAACCTTACCTCCTTCCTCGTCCTGCCTTGCCTGTGACATGCTTCCACTCCATTCACAAAATGCCCTGTGTCCTGAGGGCTTGGTTCAGAGCTGTGTGGAGACAGGCCCTTCCTGTCTGTTCCTCAGCGCTGAGCAAGGTCATCCCCACCAGAGTGGGGAAGAGACTCTTGTTTTGGGGAATGAGTATGTGAAAGTCTTTGAACCTTCATGTACAGTCTGTTAAGTCTTCCCTCTTGGCTTTCAGCCTTTTGGATTAAAGTACTGAGACTGTATAAATGGGAGGTGATGCAGAAGTTATGGTTTTTGGAAAGGTTGCCCTTAGCTTTGAGAGCCAAAGAGGAGAACACATGTTGCTCCGTGGGCAGGGCACAGAATGCTTGTTGCCGGAGCAGTGTTGTGTTGGAGCAAGGCAAAGCTATGAAGCCAGAGATTGCTTCTGTCCCATCCTGCTTGAGACACCACATGTCACTGCAAAACCTTCCTCTCTCCTTTTTTAGATCAAGCAGGGTGTGATCTGGGAGAAGAGAGCCTTTTAAAAGTCAGCCTAGTTTCGGTGTTTTGGTAATTAGCCAGGGGAAAAAAAATGGACTCCTGTAAAAATAGCTGCAGCTTAGTGACCTGAATCTCCTCTCACACTCACTGCACCCAGCATAGCTCCATCAGCATCTAAACTAGAACTCTTGCTTCAGACTGTGAATAAGAGAAGTGATTGCTAGATGCAGTTCAACTTTAATTTCTCCTAGCTGCTCTGTTGGAGGCTGCTGAAAGCAGCAGAGACCTGTTTTACCCTTGAACACAGCTCTGGGGAGCTCCTGGTTCCTGCAGTGCAGCTGTTAGACCTGTTGCCCATGGCTTGAGCAGTCTATTAAAGAGAGAAGATGACTAGGGGGATGTTTGCCTAAAAACTCACTGCTTGCTCTGTCTCACCCTACACTCTCCTCCTTAACATTCTCCAGAGCGCTGCCAAGATGATCAAAGAGATGATGGACAAGAAATTTGGGTCCTCCTGGCACGTGGTGATTGGGGAAGGCTTTGGCTTTGAGATCACTCACGAGGTGAAGAATCTGCTGTACATGTTCTTTGGTGGCAGCCTGGCCGTGTGTGTCTGGAAGTGCTCCTGACATCTGGCCGGGTCCCAGACTTGTTGCATACAAGAGATTTCTTCCTTCTCTTAACAGGTTTTGTACAATCTGGAGGTGGGGCTTTATTTTTAATAGTTAAACGTCAAGGTTTTGGTGTTTGGTTTTTTTCATACTGATTGTAACAGTTACATGGGATACGTATAGTTGGTGTGTGTGTGCATATAAATTTGCTAAACTGTCCTGTCCTTGCTGGTGGGATTTCTCATCTGTCTGTGGCTCTTGCCTCGGTGTTTGAGCTGAAGCAGGAAGGAGGTGGGGAATAGGTAATCTCACAACATGCTGCGGAGCCGTGCAGCAGCGCTAGGAGGGGGAAGTGAAAGAGAAAAGGTGCTATCTTAGCCCTATGTTGTTTTTTTTTCCTCCCACTTGTTCCACGTCGCATCCTCTCTTCTCTGCCTTCCCCACTACCGCGTGTTATGGCTCTGACCAGCACCTGTCTCTCCTCTCTCTGAGTGCCAAGAACACCTTCTTCCTTCACCCTTCTAAGATGTCCGTACAGAACTGGCGGTGCCAAGGCTGTCATTTCAGGCTGCCCGTGGAGGTGTTAGCTACAGGGAAGCAGACTCGGCTTGCCCTTCCCCGTGTCTTTTGGGAGGGTACAACAGCTGAGCTGCCTGGGTGTAGGAGGTTGCTATGCAAACTGCCCCCTCCTTTCTCACCCACTGCACACTGAGACAGCATGAAAACACGGGCGGCTGACGACGCCTGGGGAGTGGGTGAGAACTATTCATAAGGCTTGAATGCCTCCCTGTCAGTTTTTGGGAGTGTTGCAAGTGCTGTGTACTCTCAGCATCTTGTTTGGAGGCTGGTAGAGGAAGGAGGCTCCATGTGAGATATCACTTGGTCATCAGAAACCTCACGTCTTTTTGGACTAACGTTCTTTTTGCCTGTTTCTTTTTTTTTTTAAAGCTGTCAGTGTTGGAGGATGGAATGAACGTAATTGTATGTTACGTATATGGCATATTTATATAAATCTGGGGAACCGTGTTTTTACAATAAAAATTTAGTAAAATGTCCTTTTCTCTGTGTGTTCTAAAATTAAAATCCCAAAGTGGAGGATGAGAAGGAAAAGTAGTTCAGGAAACATGGAAGTAAGCAAGCAGTGGTGTAGTTCAGGTGGAGGGCAGTGACAGGTCTCCGTCCCGCATGTTTCCTGGGTGACTTGGTACGAGAGACACGCTCTCATCCTTACCGTTCAGTTCCTTTCACCAGTGCAAGCCACAATGCTGAGGAAGGTTGCCAGGCCCACAGTGCTGCTGGCCAAAGTCTTCAATCCACACAGCTGTCCGAGCAGTAGCAGCAAAGGAGGGTACCCGTGTCCTATGCCTTTTGGGGTCTTGCATTTGTGGCTTCCTTGATTCTCTCAGAACGTTGCCAGCAGTATCATGGACACCTCGTGTTTTATGAGGGGCCACACTCTAGTCCATAGTTCAAATCCAAAGGACTTTTCTGCATTAGTGCCTGCGGTGGATCAAACTGGTGGAGGGTCTTACAGTGCCTTTTGTTCCTTCTCTGAACCTCAGTGTGGTGCTAGAGATGTCCTTCCTCTGTTTCATCATGTCAGAAGCTCTCCTATAAACCAGTAATTAGAGTAGTATGAAGACAACTAGAAATTATTTCAAATGTAAACCATCTGTGCTGGCTGAGCCCGCTGTCTTCTTGCGTAATTCCTTATTAATCAGGTGGAAGGGAACTGCAAGGTGGGGGGACAGACACATAACTGGTATCATGAGGTAGTTGTTACCATGGTACCTGCCCTGGGTGGTGTAGAAGAATCCAAATCCTTTGAGCTGTCTCTCGGTGTGGTGGCTCTGTCTCACTCCAGCTGGCTGCCTTTACGTGAAGATGTAGCACCGTTGACTGGCACTTTCTGCAGCTGGCAGGTGGAAAAGATTATTTTTCTCTTCCACAACTTTCTATCTCCTCTCGGTTCAGAGGAAAAGGTAAAGCCAGCATCTTTGGAATGCCCCATGTTGAAGCACGATGATACCTCCAGCCATACCATAGTCGCTTTAATCGTGCCCCTTTCACACTAATGAATAATTAACTGCTGTGTGCATATGCACAGACACACTGGTCATGGGCATCTCTGCAGGGTCGCGGTGACCTGCAGGTGATCACAGGGAGCTGCTTACCTCAGCACACAATCTTTCGGCCTCGCTGCCAATCTGTTATCTCTTTGGCCACCAGCTGACCGAAGCTAATGTCTCCGTGACCTGCTTCAGTGATAGGTGAACGCTGACCAGCTCCCCGGCCTTCTCGAAGCACGAGGCTGCCAACAGATTGAGGTGAGCTAGGTGTGAATTTGTGGCGAGTCAGCTCCCACACTGAAACTCCCCCAAGGTAAGCGCAAGGTGGCTCGCAGGAGAGCGGCGGGCTATTTTTGTTTCCAAGGGTAACAGCTTTCCCACAAGAAGTCACCGCCAAGAAGACAAACCCATCTTAGCTGGGTTGCGTGCCCGTCATCAGTGCTCTACGCGAAAGCACAAACCTCAGCTTCCCAAAATTCAGCTGCACGCGTCAAGGCCCCTGCTCCCAGCCAAGCATTCTGGCCCATGCATGTTAGGAGAAAGACTTTCGCCTTCCTTTTCCTGTGGAAATGGCACGTTTTTGGGCATGCCCATGATTTTCAGGGGAGTATGGTTCATAGATCAGAGGTGGTCTCCTCCTGTGTTTTCCCATGAGAGACCCCTCTGCAGCTGATGGAGCCTCTAGGGCCTGTCTGCTTTTGACTATAAAACCTCATTCTCTCACCAAAGGATTTTTACCTTCCGAATTTTCATCAGAAAGTTGGCAACAGTCATGTTTGACTAACCTTATAGCCTTCTATGAGGATATTACTAGGTGGATAGATGATGGTAGAGCGGTAGATGTGGTTTATCTTGATTTCAGTAAAGCATTTGACACCGTCTCCCACAGCATCCTTGTAGCTAAGCTGATCAAGTATGGGTTTGGTGATCAAGCAGTGAGGTGGATCAAGAACTGGTTGAAAGGAAGAAGTCAGAGAGTCGTAGTCAATNGCATGCCCATGATTTTCAGGGGAGTATGGTTCATAGATCAGAGGTGGTCTCCTCCTGTGTTTTCCCATGAGAGACCCCTCTGCAGCTGATGGAGCCTCTAGGGCCTGTCTGCTTTTGACTATAAAACCTCATTCTCTCACCAAAGGATTTTTACCTTCCGAATTTTCATCAGAAAGTTGGCAACAGGTGGCTTGCTATTGTGCTCTCCTCTCCCTCGCATTTCTTGCCCCCTGCAAATGGCTGCCATTACCCATCAAAGCGTCAGGCTGAGTCAGATGTAGAAAAGGAGATGAAAAACTCGGGGTGATGCATCGGTGCCAGCCGTCGTGACCCTTTCTATCCTCCCCACCCGGAAAGCTACGATAGCAGCTCCGGTGGCTGTGCTTCGTGACTTCATCCCTCCCCACTGAGGGGAGATGGGCAGCATCATTATCAGCTGCCGGGGAGTCCTGACTGGGTGCCAGCAGTGGAAATGTCCTCGGAATTAGGGCTCCTCCTCCGCCCCAAGGGTGACTGGAACCTGCTGGGAAGATGGAGGAAGAGCTTGGGGTGGCGGGGGAGGGAGAGGGGAAGAAAGAGGTGCAAACTCAACCGCTTCTCTGCGATGATGTCATGGCAACGGGGTACGTGGAGATGCTGTCAGGCAGTCAGGGCAGGCTTTGAAGCTCTGCAGCTCTTCCTCGTCGCTGCGGGCTCGTGTCTGACTAGCTGAAAAATCTTTTGGTTAATATTTAATGCCGGCCAGCGTGCAAGTGCTAAGGGTGGTGAGTGATCCATCCGATCCCCCTGCCTCCACTGCCCAGTGGGATGCTAAATTGGGGTGGGGGCTAGGATTGCAAGCTCCCCTAGCCCAGGAATGGGACTCCTGGTCAGCAGGGTGGCTTCAGCCCATAGGGTCCCTCTCCCCATCTGGGTCTAGGATATGGGAGGGAGGTTTCTATCCCCCCCAGCCCAATTTGGAGCTGGTCTGGGGGTCTGGAAGGAGGGTCTCCCTCTCCCCTCCCTCTCCCAGGGCTGGCTCTGGAATAAAGAAATCTGTGGCCCTGCTCTGGGAGCCGAGCCCAGCTCCTTTGATGCAAGCGGTTAGCACATGTTTTTTGTTGGTGGTTTTTTTTTTGCTTAAGCAGTGACCTAACGATCCTGTGTTCCAGCTACAGCCCCTCCTAGGCGCCTTCTTTCCAAACCGTACGTCCGGACTGGATCCAGCAAACCTCCCGGAGCAAGACGCCGTGTTCCCTTCCCCGGGGAAGCCATCTGCTCCCCTCCACCCGGCTCATTCTGCAGGGCTTCGAGCTCGCCAGCCGGGCTGTAAAGCTCTCCTCCTCCTCCTCCCTGCTCGCCCCGGCTCCCATCGGCCATCTTGTTAGCACAAGGCACGGGGAAGGGAACGCGGGGCCGGCTGAATCTGGGGCGGATGATGGTGTCAGCCGGAGGCGGTTTCCAGGCAACTGTCGTGCCGTGGGACACGGCAAGCCAAGAACACCGGGAACACCGCGTTCTCGCCGCATCGCCTGGGAGAGGGCCGAGCCCGGCATGGATGGAGCCGGCACGGGATGGTGTGGAGAGGGCAGAGCGAGCGAGAGGGTAGTGTGGGGATGGCAGCGGAGGAGGGCGTCCCCAGCGTACCCCCTCCTGCCCACCGCTCCTCATACCCTCCCTGGCTTGGAGCGAGGATGTCCAAGCTGGCTGCTGGTATATCACGCAGCGAGGAAGGACCGTATGATGTACGAGATTTCACATGGGCCCTGCATCCTTTGGGGAATTGAAAAGAGGAAAAGCATCGCTCTGGACTCTGTAGCCAAGCCTTCAGGCTTGTGCTGGTGGTCCTGTGCTTCTCTGTCCCTTAACAAATCCAAAGCTCCCTTCCTACAAGTCACCAAACGTTTTTGCCCACGTAGCCCAGCTCTGTGTCCCTGGCTGTCATTGAAAAAGTGAATTTCTTGTAAAAATGAGCTGCCCTTCCCTTCCACGAGCTGTCAGTCCTCCCTGGCGCTTGGTGGTTCCTGCTGCCCCTCTGTGACGATGCCCGGGGCAGCAGGCAGCATCCCCGCTCCTGCCTGCTTCAGAGGCCCTGGGAGCATCCCTGCCCGTGATCCTCACCTTCCTTAGGCTGCCAGCCCAGCTTTTCCCCTCCCCAGTGATGCTAATGCTCACATCCCCTTCGTTTTATCTAATTTGAGTGGTTTTTTGAGAGAGGGGTTGTGTACAAAATGTTTTGAATAGATGGGGGAGGGTGATAAAATTGCTCTGCCTGAGCAGCGGGAGAAAAACTCTCTGGGATTACAAGTGTGCGGATGTGATGGACACGGGGAAGAGGGCTGCATAGTGCTGGGCAGGGTGGCAGAACCGCTTTAATGCCTTGTACAGCAGGAAATGTCGCACAACCCTGTGCGAGTGACAGCACGGAGGGACGGGACGGTGTAAGGGTTATCTACAGCCATCGCTGTCCCCGAGCCAGCCTTCTGGCTATTGATTTGTAACTTGCCCCGTTCACGCTAACCTTGGCGGTGCCAGCTCGCCCCTTATCAGCGCTGATAAACCCCACCGCAACCTCCCGCCCTGTCCCACTGCCGGCCTGGAGGTGTCACCCCGCGAGGTGCCGCCGTGACAGATCTTTCCTGCAGCTCTGCCCGTGCACCGGCTGCTCTTTTGCTGCGATGCTCTAAATCCAAGACGTCTGGCTCCTGTTTTAGCCCAGAGGCTGTGGCTGCACCAACTCTCTTTTAGCCCCGGGTGGGTGCCCACCACTTGCTGAGGAAGGATGCGGCGCCGTCTCCAAACGCTTTTCCAAAGGAAATTTAAAACCAGCCTCCTCTTCCTCCTGCTCTTGGCCCTCCTGGTGCACCTGGCGATGGATTTAGCTCTCCCCACAGCCCACAGGCCCTGCGGCTGCGATGCGAAAGCACCAAAAGCCTCGAGTGTCCCGTCAGGCAGCCCCATGCTGGCTGGCCCCAAAAAGCTGAGCCTGCGAATCCTTCAGGATTTCAGTGGCAGCAACGGCTCCTTGGAGAAGAGCTCCAGTCCGCAGGGAGCGGGGCCGCACACGAGGGCTGGAGAGCCGGGGGTCTGGCGCCAGAGCGGAGAGGGGAATGCGGGGCGGACCAAAAGATCAAAGCTGATGGCTCTCTTCGAGCATCCTCTTTACAACATCCCGATCCCGGAGGTGACGGAGAAAGACAAGCTGTTTGTCGTCAACCCCATGGAGAAGTTCAGCCTGCGCAGCAGCGGGAGCGATGAATGGTGAGGGGCGTGCTCAGCCCTGGCTTGCTTTTAAGGGAGACGGGGGTTTGAGGGGACAAGCGGCAGGGACCAAACACGCCGTTTCCCTGTGTAGATCAGCATCCTACCCCGGAGGGGCCCTGATTGCCGAGCAGCTCTTCTTGTGCCTCAAATCTTCTCTTAACCCTGAATTTCTGGGCTGCCACCCAGGAGCCTGTAGCACACGGCAAAGCCAAAGCAGACCTGAATTATTCACGGTGTTATGTAGGGTACCTCTGAGGTGATCTCCTCATCTCCTTTCTTTCTCCAATGCCTTTGCTCTCTCTCTATATATATATATGAGGAAGTCCCCACTCCAGATTTCTATCCAGTTTTTTCCCCCTTTCCTGACACGTTGGAGACGCAAAGCCTGCAATGTAGGTTACTCTAACCACGAGACCGTTCCCGTCCCGTATTTCGCAGGACATCGCCTGACCTCTTTAGGCTCGGCCATATGGTGAGCTCACCGTTGCTGGCTGCCTATTTTTATCACTGGACTACTAACCTCTAATTAGGAGGGAAGATATCAAAAGCTTTAGCGTCTATAACACGTAGCAGCTTCCTTATGGAAAGCACACCTTCCAAACATAGTGGCTGCTAAAATTGGGAGAGAATAAAAGCTGTTTTAAGAGCTGGTTTCCACAAATGGGCATTTGCCTTGTCTCTGAGGGCTACCTCGCCCTATGGATAACCATGGGAGATGGGTCTGATTTGATGAAATTGGGGCACAGTCTGCATTTTCCGAGAGAGAGAGAGAAGTCATTTGGCTTATAGATGCCCTGGGCGACACTATCCCATCACAGTGCTGGTGGGTGCTGGTGCAGAGGAGGGGCAGACACCCCCAAGAGCCCCCCTTGAATGCCAGCAAACTGCAAATTTGCAGGAGGCAGAGAGACCGGGGTATTACTAACCCAAACTCATCCTCCCCAGGGAAATCAGGGGTGTGTGATAAACCCATCCAAGGGGAACTGGATGTTGGGGGTGGGAGTTCAGGTTGGTGCTGGGGATGGCTGGGAAGCCCCTGATCCTCCACCTCTGTTTTACGGATGCCTGTGTGTCCCCAGTGAGTACATGGGCGTGTGTAGCCGGTTGTATTCCCGGAAGCTAATCCCTTGGGGAAATATGACAAGATGAACTGCTCTGGCAGAGTAATAAAGACACAGATGAGAGGAGCAAAATCAGCCCAAGGCTTTTCCATGGGGAAGTCACTGAGCCCCCTCCGGCCATGCTGGTGGGTGTCCCCAGCCACCAGCCACGGGTGGGATCTGCCCAAGTGCCAGGAGCCCCAAGGAAGGCCCGTGGGGCAGGGAGTTTTGCCACCATCCGGGGCTTGTGCTGGGCCTTCCCCCTGCCTCACCCTCCATGTGCTGGATCCTGGGAAGTGCCTGGGGACGTGGGACCCGTCCCATCCCAACTAAATGCTGTCATTGTTGTCGGGGTGGTGGTGGCTGTCGTGCTGCAGGGTCAGCAGCAGTAAAGCCGAGACGCTCCTCCTGACAGGGAAGACGACCTACGACACCTACCCTGCCTGGCTCAAATTCCACGTCGGCATCAACCGCTATGAGCTGTACCCCCGCCAGGACCCCCTGATGCCCACCCTCCTCCAGGACTTGGCCATGCAGAGGATCGTCAGCTCGGGTACCACCTCCCTGCCCAAATCCTGCCTGCACCCCTGCCCCGCTGCCTGCTGCCAGCCTCCCTCATCCCTCTGTGCTCCATTTCAGTCCAGAAGTCCGGCGGGACGCAGCTAAAGCTCATCATGACGTTCCCAAATTACGGGCAGGCCCTCTTCAAGCCCATGAAGTGAGTAGAGCCAGGGATAGCCCCACACCCAACCCTCACGGTCCCGTGAGGTGGCGAGGAGCGGCTGCAGGAGACCATGGAGGGAGAAATGGAGAAATGCTGGGTTTGCTGCTTCAATTCAGCCCCCCCCCCATCCCAAAATTGAGGCGAGCAGTTTGTCCCCTTCCCCTTGCCTTCCCTGGTGGTGCTTGCGGCAGGCTGGGCGCAGCTTGTGATGGGGTAGTGACCTCCAGTGGTGGAAAGAAGAAGATGGTCCATGAGGACCATCCAGGACCCTCCAGTCCATGAGGGCTTCACAGCTCCTGTGTTAGGAGCAGGGGGGTGGTGCACGGGGGCCTGGCTGGGGAATTTGGGACCACACCACCCAGCAGGGAGCGACTGGAGGAGACCGGGTCTGGCTGTGCCTCCAGTGGCACCATGGACACAAGGTGAGGGGTGGCTTGAAGCCAAGCCCACACGTGGGGTGCTCCGTCCATGGCCGTCGCCCCCACCCTCCCCTCTCCTCCCAGGCAGACGCGGGACCAGGAGACACCCATCGACTTCTTCTACTTCTCAGACTTTGAGCGGCACAACGCGGAGATTGCAGCCTTCCACCTGGACAGGTGAGCGCAAGCTCTGCATCCAACTCTGCCCTCCTGCCCCAGCGAAGCGGCAGAGAAACCTTCATCCCACCTCTTCCTCCCCATTGCGAGAGATACCTGTGTCTTACAGCGGTTTTAATAACTCTCTGTGAAAACCAGTCTGGGCTGGCAAGAAACAGTTCCAAGTTCTGCGTTTCAGGATCCTGGATTTCCGGCGAATTCCCCCCGTTTCTGGCCGTTTGGTCAATATAACAAAGGAGATTCGCGACATCACAACGGACAAGAAACTGGCCAAGACTTTCTTCACCTCCCCAGGTGAGCTCTCACTGCCGTCCCTCCTCTCGCGTGGCTGCCCATGTGGACCTCACCTGGAGACAGCTGCTCCTGCCCTGGCTCCCCCTCCCCTGGGGCAAACTGTCCCTTTGGGGACGGCTCCAGCTCCCACCAGGTCCCCTGCTGTGGGGCTCTGCTCCTCAAGGCTTTCCTTGCCATCGCTTTGCTGGTGGCACTTGGCCACAGCGCGTGGAGCATCCTCACCCGGCTATTTGCCAGACCACCCTGCATGGGGGTAGCAGCCTGGCTGCCCCCCTGCTTTTTGTCAACCTTGGCTTTGTCCCCACGGCCAGCGGGCAACGTCTGCTTCTACGGGGAGTGCTCCTACTACTGCTCCACCGAGCACGCCCTCTGCGGCAAGCCGGACCGGCTGGAGGGCTCCATGGCCGCCCTGCTGCCTGACAAGACCTTGGCCAAGCGCCGCTCCTGGCGCAGCCCCTGGCGCCGCTCCTACCACAAGAGCAAGAAGGCTGAGTGAGCAGGGGCAGAGGGGGCGGGGGGGATGTGGGGACGCAGAGGCGTGGGACGGGAGGGGGCTGCCCCCCGGCTGCTCCAGCAGTCCCGTACTCCCTCCCCGGCCTCTGCCCGCAGGTGGGAGCTGAACCCCAACTACTGCGCTCAGGTGCGAGAGACGCCGCCCTACGACAGGGGCCATCGCCTCCTCGACCTCATCGACATGACGGTCCTCGATTTCCTCATGGGTGAGCCCCGCCGTGACGGTGCTGGGGGCTGCGGGGGCTCCTCTGGTCCCCCAGAGGACTCCCTGTCCCGTGGTACCGTGCCCCTGCGAGGTTTGTCGGCCAAACCATTGCTCGGGCTACAGAGAGCTGCGCTCTTACCCAAAAACCAGAGCAAAGGGCTGTGTCGTTTGGGCAAATCCCGAGCAGAAGACGAAGGATGAGAGATGCCGGGGATATCTCAGCTGAACACCCTGGGCACGGGAAGCACCTCCTTGCAAGGTCCCACATGCAGCCCCCAGAGAGCTGGAGACATTGGTGATGCCCCCCGGGGCTTGTGCTGCCTCTTCCCATCCCCAGGGCCGCTCCCTCCTCCCCACACCGTCCCCCCGCCATCATATGACTTGGAGAGCTTCCCGTCTCCTCATCCCCAGCCACCCAGCCGTGCCTTTGCCATTACTTCTGCTCCATTTGCCGCTGTGGTCCCTCCACAGGGCTGCCGGGATGAGAAAGGGCTTGGAGGCCATGGGGGCTCTTCTTGGGTCCCCCCCCCAGCCACGGCCACCAGATGGGCACCTTAGAGCTGCCCCCAGCCCTTTTCCCCAGCCTCTGGGCTTCTGTCTCGCACTGGGAGGGTGCTCTGTGCCCCTGCTCTTGCCTGACATCCCACCATGTGATGGATAATTTGTTGCCCCACCACAGGCAACATGGACCGGCACCACTACGAGACCTTCGAGAAATTTGGGAACGACACTTTCCTGCTCCATCTGGACAACGGCCGTGGGTAAAGTGTGTCTGTAAGGGGAAAGCAATCCTGGCAAAAGTGTGTGGGGAGACTGCGGGCCTTGCCAAAATGTACCCCGCGCTGGGCTCTGAGCCCTGGGGCGATGCCGCCCTAATGCCCACTGATGGGCTTCTCCCCCTACAGCTTTGGCACGCACTCGCGGGATGAGCCGTCCATCCTGGCCCCCCTCCGGCAGTGCTGCAGGTAAGGGGCTCCCGGCCGCCACCTGTGAGCTGCCATCGGGGAGAGGCTCCCCAGGCTGAGACCTCTCCTTCCTCATCTTCATCAGCATCAAGAAGTCGACCTACCTGCGGCTGCAGCTGCTGGCCACCCAGCCCTACCGCCTGAGCGACCTGCTGCGGGAGGCGCTGGCCACCGACCCCCTGGCCCCTGTCCTGGCCGAGCCCCACCTGCGGGCGCTGGACCGGCGCCTGGGGAAGGTGCTGGAGGTGGTGGGACGCTGCCTGGCCAGGGCGGCGCACCCGGAGAAGGTGCTGGTGGATGATGTGGGGTCACGGGTCTGATGGGGAGGTGGGGGGGTCGGTAGCCTGCTGGGTTGGGGTGTTTCGGACCGGCACGCAGCTCTGGCTCTGTGTAGCATCGGCTTTCGGCAGTGCCGGAGCCAGCAGTGAGATGCACTGGGAAAGCGGGCTGCAAGGATAGATGGGATGGGGAGGGTATTTAAATAAAAAAGTTGGCCTAGTGGAGAAAACACGAGCTGAGATCTCCCCCACTGGGGCTGCTTTCCCAGCCCTGGCCTGTCCTTGCGTGCCTGGACGGGTCACTTCATCTCTCCGAAGCCTTTTAGGAAAGGGCAGGGATTTTTCCTGCCTTTCCCCAGCAAGGGCTGCCAAACTCAAGCAGTTGGAAAGCTCATTGTTCTCCCTCCCCCAGCTTCCCCAACACGGCAATGCCCTGGTGACCCCCAAAAAGAGAGCTGAGGCTCCCCACCACTGCTGTGGGGAAACTGAGGCACGAGCTCCCAGCCGCTCACCACTTATCCCTGCCCTGCTCTTCCCACACCCACCTGAAATTCCCTATGGCTCTGGCATCGCCACCTCTGCCTCCGCACCAGGAGTGCAGCAAGGCAGGGACAAGCCACACTCTCCCCCCATCCCCAGCATCCCCCTAAATCCACCGGGAACTGCTGCCGGCTCCCTCCCTGCCCAAAAAAGTGGCTCTTGAGAGGGGACGGGTTGACCTAGGGCCATGCACCTTATTTAGTGCCCGGTGGCTCAGCACCCAGCTTATCCCCTGAGCCTCCCGGGGGGGTTAATCCGACACAGGGTTACGTCAGTCAGGGCAGGTGCCATGGCTTGGGCCACCACCGCTGTCCCCAGGAAGGGGCACAGGGTTGGTGTCGCAATGGCCAGAGATAAAGGTGCCACCAGGGAGGAGAATGATGTCCCCCGCCCCGGACGGTCACCCATGGGAAGCTGCAGGAAAAGGTGAAAAAGGGTGGCTGGCACAGCGGGGGACGGAGCTGCCCTGGAAAAGCCAGGCCAAGATTTAGGCCAGAACAAAAAAAATGGGCTCGAAAAGGGAGAGAAAAAAGAAAAGGAAAAAAAAAAGGAAACAAAGAGGATCTGTCCGCGTTACACAACGGGGCTGGGGACTCTGAATGGGGGTTTGTTGTGGTGTGTGCCCCCCCCGGCACGTCCTCCGGCCCGTGCTCCGTTGTGCACCCATCCCTGCGCAGGGAGGGAAAGTTCTCGGGGCTGTTTTGCAACAGGTTACTCCCCTTCTGCCCCATTCATATTTTTTAACCCCTTCCATAAACACCGTTTTATGGCCGTATCCAAAGCCGGCGGGGCCGTTCCCACCCCGTGCCCCACGGATGCAGCCCCACCACCGCAGCCGGACACGGGTGGCCGCTTCCCTCCTTCCTCCCTGAGCCCCCCCC
>VXBO01014951.1:10975-32533 GCA_013400135.1 Rhinoptilus africanus | reverse complement strand
TTCTTTTTTTCCCCCCCCCCCCCCCCCCCCCCCCCATCATTCTGCAGCGGGGCTGGGTACTGACTGCCTCTCCCAGCAGCGGCCCCCAGCATCGCTGGAGAGCTTTCCTGAGCTGCAAAGGGAAAAGAGGGGCCATAAAACTGCTGCTTCAGCACAGCACATCTCTGCCCAGGGGTATTTAATCCTAGTGCTGATGCAGAAGACGAGCCTGGTGAGGCAGGAGAAAGGCGAAACAGCTGGTGGAACAGATTTTTTCCCTTATTTACTCCCTTTCCCTCCTTCTGTGTTTGCCCTACACACGTGTTATGAATTAGCCCTGCAGAAACAGATGGCTACAGGCAGAGGCCGAGTTTGGATTTGATGCTGTAGCCTGTTGCAAATGCTGCACTGTTTTATTCATTTTATTTTTTAATCAACAGATTGTAATTTATGCCTATGCAAGGAAAAAAAAAAGACCAAGACAAATAAATTATATCAAAGCTGCTGTGAGCTTTTTGTGTGTTTTACAGGCCAGTTTGCTGGTGGGCATGATGCACAGCTCGTGGATAGAAGAGGTCTATGTATTCTCATGGCAAATCCTTATTTTCCAGCCTTTCCAGGGTCAGCAATTTTTACCTTGTCATCAAGCAGGCTCCGGGATGCAAAAGCTGCTTGGAGTAATGATGAAAACAAGACCTGCTCCTAAAAACTTGAGTAGTTGGGAACAATTAAAATCAAAATACTGTCTTGGATGGCTTCCAGCAGTCTAGGTCTGTGACAGACCAGGGTTGCCTGCTCAGTCCATCCTGCAGTGACCTCAACGCTGTCCCTGGGCCTCCTTCTGTCCTCTGCTGGCAGAAGCGGCGCATGAGGCTCAGCCTGACACTAACCATAGTGAAGGGTGGCTGTATGGTGCTGTCTTTTCATTAACGTGGGCTGTGAATTAACTGAGCAGGCAGCTAGGAGCGAGTAGAAAGGAAATACTTAATTGTCCTGAGTCGGAGGAAGTTAACTGAGAACATAAAAAAAGGCTACAAAAAGCGAAATTGGGGAGGGCCATACTGGTGCCAGCTTTATCAGGATTCCTGGAGGCAGGCTGGTGTTGAGGAGCCCCTTGCAGGTAGCCACCCTAGGGGAAGGCTTGTTGTCTGCTGGCCCTAGATCTGCCCTCATGGGTTTTCCCTGGGGAGAGAGGGATGCTGGGCACATCAGTGTCCCAGCTGGGGGAGGGACACAGAAAAAAGGGGAGGGGGATGGACAGAAAAATTGATATGGACAACAGAGAGGAAGGGATGGGGTGTTCAGGACTAAAGGCTCAAGCGTAGCCATGAGCTGAGGGGTGAGCACACCTCCAGCAGCATCTCCACTCCCTGCAGGTGTCCGTAGTGGAGGGGCTGGTGGGCCTTTGTTCCATCTACCACCAGCTCCCAGCCCAACACTTACCTGTGTTAGGAAAGGGCCATGCGGGGCAGGAAAAGCCTTCGTGAACCTCAGAGATCCACCGAGGAGGCAGGAAAAGGCCCATTGCAAGTCCTGGAGAGTCCCACTGTATTTACAGAAAGAGGTGAGGCGCAAATGGCTGTGAGGGCCCGGGGAAGCACAAGCTCACGCAGGCAGCGGCAACGCTGTGGTCAAACCGCATCCTCTAGCACCGCGTCTCCTGTGGAGTTGGACTGAAGTGATTTGCCAGAGCAGCTCTTGCACACACACGCGCCTCTCCCCAGCACAGCTCACACCGTACAAGCATTCTCATTTCACTGCTCTGCCACCGCGAGGCTCCAAATCTTAGCAGCGGAAAACCTGTCGGGGCTGCGCGGAGGCCTGGCAGCAGCTCTCCTGCGGGACGGCGTGCCCTCCCCTGCCACCACTACAAACGCAGCCCCTCCTCTCGTAGCCAACAAAGGAGCAGTGGTGCCAGGCAAACCCGCGTGGTCTGGCTTTCGGCATTAAAGCAGTAACTGCTGGTCTTCCAGCAGGACAAAAAAAAAAAAAAAAGCAACAAGACATACTTTAACTTGGAACAAACTTCTTTAAAATTTATTTTATAGATCACACCAGCCTGAGTGATCTTTGAATGCTGGTCACAAAAGAGAGATCACACCACCTCCTTTGCACAAACTGAAGTAAACCCTCTTCCAGTCTCGGCAGTCTCCTTCACTTGGAGCATAAGGAATGGAGAGAAAAAGAGAACCGCCTGTAGCTCCCTGCTCCCCTCGGAAGCAAAGGGCAGTGAAATCAGATGCAGTTTGTTGCTGCTACAGGGCCAGAAGACAAATGAATCGTGCCCTGCTTAGCCACACTTCACACCCCCTCACAATGCGGGTGCTATTTGTGTTGTAGCCGCCTATAGTTCCTCCCTCGCCAGGGGAGTGCTGGTATTTAGGCACAGAGCTTGGAAAGGACCGTCTGACCTCCCCGCTTCCACCCCCAACTCAGGCCACTGCAGTCTCTAAGGCAAAGTATGCTCATCTCCAAACCACGTTCCTCGCCTCTCCCATGCCGCTTAATGCTCTTGGAGTGCTGGTGCTGGCACTGAGAGATGCGCTCTTCCCCCAACCCCCCCGGCCCCCCGAGCCTGCTTGAAAGCCTACCTCAAATCACAAGGTGAACTGGAATGAACGCCACACAAGTGCCACAGAGTGAGAAACAGGAACAACCCGCTAAGGAGGGACAGAAACCTTTCAGTCTCTCTCTAATTAAAAGAAAAGTCCTTCATTGGAGGAGGAAGCCTTCAAAGAAACCGTGGCTGACCGCACCTGCTGAGGAGAGCAATGATTTGCTGAGGATGCCGCTTCCTCCCACAAAATGCTACCATGCTCCCACAGCTCACCACACGCCGGCAGAGGATAACTCCTGTCCTCACGGGAGCGAAGCGAAGAGGCAGGGTTAGAAGGAGAGAGATGAAAATAAGCAGGGTACTGATCACTTGCGCAACCCAGGGTTAAAAAAAAACCATGTTAACAATAAAGTTAATTCATAGACCGTCCTTGCAGGGCCTTCCTGCAGAAGCTAGAATTTGTCATTAAAAAAAGAAAGCAATCTTAAAAAAAAAACAGTAAGTGAAAGTCAGAAAAATTACCACGTACTTCCAAAACTGAAAGCACTTCTATGAATTTGATACCAATTCATCATTACCCTCTTCATCCAAGAGGGGAGAAGAGAAATCATACCTCTGCCATGGCAAAGTTTGGCCAGTGAGTTCCAGAAAAGACTGGGAAAATCTTGGAGTAAACAAAACAAAGGGAAGATCATGTTTTCCTGGTGTCTCCGTTCCAAAGGTATATTCCCACCTGTGATCTCTGTCCATGGAGGTGAGAAGGCTTTCTCTGGCTCAAGGGACGGACCGAGTGTTCCTGCACTATATTCTTAATACTGTCAATTGAGCTGCCGCAGCCTTGAGAGGCAGGTTAGATTTGCTCCAACGTGCACTGAACAAACAATCGGAAAAATAGCACGATGGGAAGGGGAACAGGATGGGCAAATGACTGCCCATTTAATTCTGCCTCCAATTTAAATCTTAAGTGCTATCAATGTATTTGAGAAGGATATTTAGTATAGGATTCCTTGACATCAGGAACTGCTTTTCAATCTGCTTCCTTCTAAGCTCTCCAAATAATGAAATTTCTTACCACCTCTTTCAAACTTCGGTCACTACAACTTTAAATTAAACCCACTTAGAAATAGTTTAAGATGGAGGGAATCCAGAAACATATTTGTCACAGGGCCACAGTGGTGAGGAAACAATGCCCTCTTGAAGCCATCCTAAGCAACGTGTTTTAACCTTTGCAAGTCTGAAATTTGAGGTCTTTGATAACCCCTGGATCTGAGACAGCAAACAGGAGGAGAGCAGCAAGTCCCGTGGACAGAATGGGGTGAGGGAGGAGGGAGGCAGCTAACTGGCTCTTCGCAGTTCTATCCAGACTCTCCTCTCATCTTCATGCACACAAAATATAATAAAAACTAATAAGAATAAAAACTAAGCCCATGATGTACAAAAATGTGTCGACAGGGGGAGGAGGAAGGTGTCAGTTACTCAGTTCTGTGTGTCTTATCACCTTCATTAGCTTATAAATTATGCTCCTCTCCATCACTTCCTTCAGGGAGGAGGGACGATTCTTCTGCAGCCAATCAGCTGTGATGGGTTTTGGTTTAAGCTGCTCTGGATCTTTTGGATAAGAAATGAAGGGAAGGGGAGGAATTCCTCAGCAGGAGGAGGAGTAAGAAATTCAGCAGCCACTGGCAGGAGTCACACAGGCTCCCTGAGACTTCACTTTATGGCGCTGACCCCCACGTCGCCGGCCTCCTCCTCCGACTTTTGACTGAAAAACAAGAAGATGCACTTTAGTGTGCAGCAATCTCTGAATCAGAGTATCGACACAGCAGGGGTTCAGATGGATTACACACACATCCAGACAGCAAGAGGGCAGTGCTGACTGATCAGCTTCCTGCCACTGCAGGAAGGAGATACGGCAGACAGACACACCACAAAGGAAGGAGGAGAGACAGATACACCATGAAGTTCGGCCTTTCAAGCAGAGTAAGACCTGGTTTCCCAATTTTCTGAACACTTCACTCTTGTCAGAGTCAGCAGATGCCATGGAGCTTGGCATCCGGGGAATCGAAGCCTCAGGCTCCCTTGGCTTTGAGCAGAATGGAATGAGAGCCCCCCGCCTCCCCACCAGGGCTCTCTTGTTAACCTGACTCTGGTCCCAGCCTCAGGCCAGCAAGCCAAACGTTCTTTTAAAGCAGGCCAATACCTTATTGCCCTCACGGATGTGGGGCTCCTCATCCAGCGCAGGCTGAGGGGAAGGAGCAAGGAGAGAGAGGCAGAGGTAAGCAAGAACAAAAGCAACACAGACACTCAGGGGGAGGGACAAAACAAAGAGCAAGCTGGGAGAACTACTTACAACCATAGTGACACTACAACACGACAAGGAGGTGATGGGGGATCTGTAAGAAGCCACAGGCACGTGCAGAGGGAGAGAACCCCTGCCAGAGGGCCCTCTTTCAGCAGTCAGCCTGGCTCAAGAGGGCGAGATTTAACCAATGACAACTAAGCCAGCTAAAGTTAAGAGGGGGAACACTGACCAGGTCTCTTGACAGAGTCAGTTCCTGAACTTTTTCCTTGCTAGATAAGTATGCTACAAGAAGACCCATGTAATAAAGCTGGTAAATAGCTCCCAAAGCCTGCAGTTAGAATTGAGTTTCCAGTCCTTTCAGACTAGAGAGGCTAGGTATCCTCAGACAAGCTGAGCTAAGTCCTAACCAACAAAACAACCTGGATAAATTTCTCTCAAAAAAGATAAGCCTTTCTTCCTCCTTGGATACCTCCATCCTCTCTCCTTGAGAGGGCAGACAACCCGTGTCTGATATTACTACTTAGGTCGTAAATTCTCTACTCTAGGGATGTTCTACCTCTCATTCAAACAGCAGAGACTCATTTTGTGACTGGTTGTTAGATGCTTCACTAGTTCAGCTACTGGGTATATGGAGACAGTCAAGTAGTGAAACAGGTTTCCAAGGGAGGTTGTGCAGTCTTCCTCCTTGGAGCTTTTCAAGACATGACTGGTTAAAACCCTGAGCAACCTGGTCTGACCTCAGAACTAATCCTACTTAGAGCAGAAGGTTTGACTAGACACTTCCTGAAGTCCAGCCTGAATTGTCACAGGACCCTGCTAGCTGCTGAAAGGTCAGTCATGAGGAGTCATCCAGTCATCAGAGAATTCCGATTTCTGCTGTGAGACTACTTATATTGCTATTTGTTTCTGTTGCGCGCTGAGTCCCAAGATGAGTTCAAGGGTACGATGGGATAATGCTTGTGCTTTAGAGCGCCCTTCCTCTAACAGATGAAGCCAGGATGCAAACAGCTGGGACAGATGTGGTATTTCCCTCACTTACCAATGGTTGCAGGGCAGTAGGTGTCAGTGGCGCTGCGGCTGCTGAGGGGGCCTCGTCCCCAGCTTGTGGGCCTCCAGCTGCCGTCCCAGCTGGGGGAACACCATCCTCTCGTTTCGTGACAGCTCCCTTCTTTGTTGACTGCATCTTGATCTGCTGTGGCTTGGAATTCATTGGTGAGTTATTGGTGGTCTGGAGTAACTGCAAATTACAAATGAAGAGGCCAAAATCAGCATTAAAATAGGTAGGCCAATATGGCAAGGTTCAATGCTGCTTTGTATGAAAAAGCTCTGAGAGAACTGATACCAATAGCCATTGGGAGAAGGAAGCAGCAGCTGTTCAAAGAAATCTAGCCCCCTGAGCTTCCCTCAAGAACCCTTACAGGGTGGAAAGGGCCACTCAGCTCAGGTAACACTTAGCCCTCCTCAATACGACTCAAAGGGACCAGCTACAAGCTGTCAGAAAGAGACCAAGCCGTAAGAACCAGAGGTACCTGGCTCATCCCCTGCTTCGCATTCCCTCCAGTTAAAACCCACCACATGACAAAGCACATCAGTCATCTGCAACCCATGTCAGGGCTGACATTTGTGATCAAAGGATGGCCTCTTCCTCAGTTTTGCAGGGCTATCTGGATTCTCCTGCTGGCTTCTCAGCGCCAGAAACAGCTAATGGGCAAAAAAAAGTCAGACTTTTCAGCCTTTACCTTAGTGATGGTACCCACAGCTTTGGTACGGCCTTCACGGAAGACCAGACGCTGGTCTATATGCAAATATTCCGGGGTTTTGATGAAGCGAAAGTGCACTGTGGCTTTGTCCCCCGTCCGCAGGCAGTCCTTGTCCATGCTGAGAATCGTGGCCGTCTGACGGATGCTGCCACAATGCACTGTGAATGTAATGCACAAAGGCTTTCAACAGCCAGTGCCATTAGTGGAATAAGCTTCAGACAGACATCTAAGGCAGCTCTTGCTACCCTACAGCTAATAGCGTTGAGTGTGGAACGTAAAAATCCGCCATGTACCAAAGACTATATGTCACATAGCTGCCTTTGTTCAGTCCTCAAAAAGAAAACACATATAAGCCAGAACAGTTGCCTTTGAATGGAGACTTCATAGAAGCATCCTCAATACAATCCTACAGGCCAAGCAGCCAGGCTAGAGGGCAGGACCTAAATGAGTCTCTCAGTCAGCATTTGAAGCTGAAGAACCTTTGCACCATGGAAATCTGGCTCAGGCAAGCTCCAAGTACACTTGGAGTCATACATCTCCTCTCTACTTACAGCCTTCGCCACTCTCCTCTGTCAGCTCCCTCCCTTCTCTCCGATGCATTGCTGGCAAAGATCAAACCAGGAACTATGGCTTATACTCAGTCTGACAGAGCCAGCAGGAGAAAAATTATCTCAGGCTAGAGCTGATACAAACTGTTACCACTGGGAAACAAAGATGAGACAACACCGAGACACATACCCATGGCCTGATATCGTGGGCTGATGGTGGTGGGGTGGTGGAGCACCAGAATCTCCGCTTCAAACTCCCACGATGCTTGTGGATTCAGGCGGGGTGACACCATTACCATGCCTTTCCGGATGGAAGAGCGCTTGATCTGAAAAGCAAAGACAGAAAAAAACCTTAGCATGATTCTCCAGGGAAGAAATTTGCTTCTCTGGCTGACTGCATCCAGAAGGATCCTATGGGATTTCACAGACATTAACTCGTGCTCTCCAAAAGGCAAAGCCAGAGCTGTTTAGCAGTATGTAATGATGTTACTCAAAGGTTGCAAAAATCAAATTCAGCTGAAGTTTCTGAGGAAGCTTTAGTTAGAGTGCTGGGAATGCTGGACACTGACAGAGAAGTTTTAACTCGCTGATCCTTTAAAAGCAAAAAACGCATCCTGGTTGCACATTACCCAGGCAGATGATCTCTCCAAAAGCATGACGTCTGTTAACACAAAATGGTAAGACTGAACACACGAAGTTTGGTAGAGCTTAAACTAAATCTCCTTAAAAATCAGTGCAGCTTCTATTGACAGAAACCTTCCACCAGAGGAATCACATCAAATCTTGCTGATTTTTAAACCCCAAATCATGCAGCTAGTCCTATAAATTGAGAGGAACAGCATAAATACCCTGCCTAGGCCACTAATGCTGTTGAAGCACAAGAGAAAATTTTTCTTGCAGTGCCTCTTTCTTACACACCTTTAACGCTATTCTTCACTTCTTTGGGTCCCACTGCTATTACCTGGCAGCTGTCAGGTGGAACAACTGGGACGTAGGACCCACAGAGGTTCTATGGGATTTTTAATGCGCTGTGAAATGCGGCAGCTGAGGTTTGCAGAAGCAGTCTGATTGCAGCTGACTCCAGGAGCACTTTCAAATTAGGAGGGTGGTTCCTGTTCTGGGGGTCTAGAGCAGATCATCTCACCTTTTTCAAAGCAAAGGAGGCGGTCTGGCCTCCCCGCACTTCTTTGACGGGCATTCTCTTGCGGTGGATGGACTTGACAGCAATAGGTAGGAAGTTGCCAAGGGGATCTGGCCCCAGCAGCAGGGTGTCGTTTAGCTTGATTAGGCCTCTCAGTGTTGTCCCAGACACAACTGTTCCTACACCCTATGCCAAAAAAGAAAAAACAGCAATTGGGGACACTCGGCCACACTAGCAGAAGAGCCCTAGAACTCACCTCTCTAGGGAAGATGCCTTCTTCAACCTGGAAGAGGGAGCAGAAAATTCTTCAAATACCAGGCCCCTTACCGGGACAGAGTAAGTATCGTCTATCTGGAATTCTGCTGGCTCTTCTTCCCTGTAACTGGTCCGTGGAGACAAGAGATTAAGAAACATCTTCAGCAAATCTAGGTTCTCCCCGGTGACATTTGAAATCTGGAAAATGGGGCACATCCTGTAAAGAAAAATTGATAGAAATGGAGTTAGTTCACCTCCCTGCCTGAAATTCCACGTGCAGGGAGACATCCAAAATCTTGGGACTGAATTCAATACACAGTGCTAGGAAGGGAGAGCCTGGCAAGCAGTCAGATGCACAACACCCCATGTTTGAAAACCTGCAACATTGCCTCTGCCTTCTAATGATTTTCAGGAATAGGTGTAAGGTTCCAGGACTGAAGGAAGCCGAATACCCTGCCATCTTCTGCAGGCTGCCCAGAAGCAGCCTCTCATTTCTGCCTCAGAGAGGGGAACACAGGCAGGTCAATCTCAAAATCAACACATTCTTATGGAATCAACACACCACATGGCAGATGCAACCTTCACACATCTAAACAATGGGATTCTCTTTCTGAATCTTCTCACCCAGTCTCCAAATAGGATGGAAAGAGAAACGACTGTCCTCTACTCCCGTTACCTCTCTGAGCTGAAGTTGGAGGCTGTTACAATGACATCATCCTTGCTCTGAACCAGCACGGGAATCTTCCTGCACCCTGGGGACTTCAGCAGTCGCTGTAACAGCTTCAGGGTTTCTTAAAGGGTGAAATGAATATTGTTAGGGCAGCATCTCCTGTCTTTACAAATCGCTTTTGTGGGGTCTCTCCCCAAAGGGAGACTGGTGCTCTTGCCACAAATAAGACAGGAGAAGATGGCTAAAGGTGCGTGAGTGAGACTATGAGTTTGCTGCAGCCCAGGAAGGACTTAGGAGACATTCCATCTTCCATTTCATGCCAGTTAGCTTGCTGCCAAGCGACACCATACATGATCAGACATACATATTTGCATCTGCAAGTGCAATGCTGGGAAGTAGACATTTTATAGCTGTCTGTGAAGTAGCTATAAGCGCTTACAAGGTATTTCCTAGTACTATAAAGGATTTTTTGTATCAAATTCAATGAAAACCAACAGCACTCAGGAACTGATATCTTTGAGAATACATGAATTAGAAATCAATTTTGACCAAACAAACCTAAACACACTTTGCCTGGCAATCAACTTGCCCAAGAAGGTTAGAGAAGCGTGAAAGAGGTAAAGACTAGGACAGTGTAGGTGGACAAGATCCAGAAATAAATATTCTGGGACAAATCTCATGGCTTCCAACTTTGATCTCATGCCTCTTTTAAATTTATTTTCTAAGCCTCATATCCATCAGCCAGCAGGGGCATTACCTGATGCACTAGCATCAGCCTCCTGCTAAGTGGCTTATAGTAAGTGAGGGGGGAAAAAAAGGCTAGTAAGGGCTTAAAAGAGCAAATCATTTATATTCTACAATTGTCATCCAATTAGATGGGTTTTTTGTGAACAAATGATTGCCTATGGGAAAGTAATGTTTTGGATACAGAAACACAAACATCTAATCATGCCATCTGCTCTTCACAGATACAGTTGAGCCAAATCTTGTGTCTGTTTAATTTAAACAGAACATGACACAGGAGTGGCTTCTCCCCAGAGCAGCTCTTCTCTCCTCACCCTAAGCCAAATGTTCTCCTTCCTTCCCGTTATTATCTTACGGTCGGGCCTTACATTTATCTGCCAAACATCTTTAATATTTAAATTATCTCTTAGATACTTAAATTATCTTTTGATCACATGTGTCTGTTTACCTGAAACATATTTAGGATTTTTACAACAATGAACTAACCACAGACAGTACTGGGAGCATTCACTTCCCTGATTCTCAGGACTGATTATCAAAAAAAGCATTGTTCCAACTAACCACAGCGTGTTCCTGAAAGCGTGAGAAATGCATCAAGAGAATTTTAAAGGTGAGAGTTGGTCATGGCCCCAAAAAATGTCAAGTTAAAGGGCCACTGCTGAGGTTAGAGGGGCTGCTTTAACTGCGGCTGAGCAAATAAGTCACTTGTCCCTGCTGCCCATTGCCATCCCCACTTTTGTCCAGTCCTGCTACCACAGCCCACACACATAGCTGCTTTGAACCATGATTTATTAAGTGTTAGTTGTTTGTTCAGAGAAGGAGCTGCAGTAGTTATGCCAGCATATCTGAGAAGTGCCCAGGTGAACAAGATGTAATAAGCAGCTACCCCTTCACCTAACGGCTGCCAGAGAACAAGTCTGATCACAGCTTAAGATCGCACCCAAACGGTGGGCAAAAAGGAAAGCAGCTTTCAAGAGAGCTTCCAGACTTTCCCTCTAGGTTTAAATACCCAGAGAGAACATAAAGCCACAATCCCAACCATAAATTTTTCCCCTTATTGCTCAGTTAAGCAAAACCCTGTAGCAAACACTGTCGGGTTGCCCAGCTGAGCCCCCTAACTCGGGTAGTTTTGAAATGGTGACTATGAATGAACTGCCTGCAAAATGGGCAAGGGAAAAAGACAGATTTCTGGAAGGTGTTTAAGATGCAGTCAAAACCAGATAAGGCAGCTTTCCTCCAGCAGTAATTCTTCAACCCAAGCTGAAGACAACAGCACATACAGAGGCAAGAAACAGCCATGGAGAGAGCTTGTATGACTCACCTTGCAGGATGTTGGCAGGGCACATGTCGATCTTGGTCACCACAACGAAGACAGGAACATTAAGTGCAAGTGCCAGGCCCAAGTGCTCCTTGGTCATTCCAACAATCCCAGCATTACTGCCAACCTACAGCAGGGATACAAGAAATGGTGATGTAAATGTTCCTCCTGCGGTGAGCTAGGTTAAAGAGAAGGTCTTGTGTCAGACATGCAGTAGGCTGTGATTAAGTTGCCAATGCATCACTGGGACTGTATGAGCAAACTCAGCTCATTTCAAATGCTGTTGGGACAATGGCTAAGGACTCACTGCTCCTCAATTTTAGCAAGGTGTTCTGAAGTTTAGAAATCATTCAGTTTTCAACAATCACACACCTTGGGCCCATCTGAGACTCACAGTCCTGGACTGCCTGCCTCAGAGCCCTGGTTAGATGTCCACAGCAGCTGCTGTTCTCCACCTCTGGGAGATGCTGCCTCCCTCCACCACCCCACAGGCACTTTGCAATAGGAAAGAAGTTGAGGCTTTGAAAGCTGTGAACAGCCCTGCTCGTGCTGGTACCGTACATCTTTCTTGCTACCTACCATAAGCATGCAGAAGTCAGGTAAATGGCCAGTCATGCCGAAGACGGTGGTTTTCAGGTACTTTTCGTGACCAGCCAGGTCAATGAAAGTAATGACCTTGGTAGATTTCTCACAGATCTTTGTCCATTCCAAGCTGCCACCGTGGCTGTCGGGCTTGTTCACCACGTTGCCCTCACTGTCGAAGCCCAGAATGTCGTTGCCCACGCTGCTGGTGCGGCCTGACTCAATCTCATGCTTATGGCGGAAGAGCTTTTGCCGAGCAAAGCCTCGGCCATTGTCTAGTTCACCATGTGTCAAAACACCTAGCAATGTGCTCTTTCCTGCATCCACATTGCCAACCACTGCTACCCTGGAAGAGAAAGGAAAAAGGAACCTGGTAAAATCTGATACACGAAGAAACAAACAAGTAATAAAAAAACCAGACCAGCAAACACCACTGCTCCTGCAAAAAAAACCTTTTTCTGCCTAACCTTCAAAGAGAGATTCAAGAGTGTTAGACCTCTCACAAGCAGAGCAAAGATTCTTTCACAGTTGTTAGTTAACAGCACAGATTCCAGACTCTGGGGACTGGGATGTGGAGACTGTGGAAATATCCCACTGGTGCCCTGAACACAGACAGCCGAACTCGACATTGTTTGATGCTATCCAACGCATACGTGTGGCAATTCAAAAGAAAGTCTAAATCCCAACTTGGTCTAGAATATCTCTGCCTTTTTCACATTTGTCATGTTGCAGTAGCACCAGGTGCTAGGGAGAGCACAGAAATTTAAACTGCTGTTCCCAGGAAATCAAAAGCTCAAACACCAATGAAATGCTTTAGGGGAAAACCCTCTCCTACAGCAATCTCCTTCCTTGTCTCTGATGAAGGTGGCTATTATGGCTGTTGGCAACTGTTGGTGGAAACCCATTCCATCCAGGTCTGGGCAGACTCTCAAGTCATGTTACACAAGCTATTAGATGTCCACTAAGAGGTGACTTGGATCATCACAGTCTTGGAATAGAATTGAACCCTTAGTCAAAAGTATTGTATTCTAGCAGCGTGCGTATATGCACATACGTACAGACACACGCACATGTGACTCCCTACTGGGATTACAGCCCACGAAAGATCCCCAAACTGTGAAGCTGTCACCCGGAGAGCAACAGCCCCCAGCTAAACACAGGCAAATCTTCACAAACAGTTTGTTCACAAAAGAGACAGCAACAACACCAACAAAAAGGCAATTTCATTAGCAAGGAGTGGTCAAACTCAATTCCCTTTGTTGGGTAGCTACAACACCCAGACTTGAAGCAGCGTTGCTGGCTCAGCATTGCGGACTGCTCACAGGGTAAAAATGCAGCTGGGCTGCTGACTAACCCTGTCTCCACCCGGCTCCTCACCTGACCTCCAGGAAGTCGTTGTCACCCACACGTTTCCGAACGAGGTAGTCGCGCACCTTGCCCCCTGCCTCCTGGTGCTCCCGCAGGAGGATCACGTCGGCCTCGATCTGCTCTGCCATGCTCTTCAACGTGGCATAGGATGCCTCCATGTCTGCCTCGCTCAGACCATATTCAGTCCCATCTAGTATGACGTTGAGGAGACAAAGGGCAGTCAGTGAGCACCACCTTGCAATGGCCAGCAGCAATGTCATTCCACCTGGGACTTTCACACTAGTCAGGATGTATATGTGACTGGAGATGTCAGCCATGTGAACAGAACCCTTTGCTCACAAGAAAAAAGGACGGTCTTCACTCTAAGTCTTAAAAGATGCCAGAAAAGCACCATCTTTCATCTAAAGGAGTTTTCTCCACAATTTCTATGAGAAAATACTTAGGGATTGTCAAGAAAGACACATTTCTGTCCAATTCCCTTACTTCACACGCTGAAGGTACTTTGCGCGCAATTTCCTTCAGTCAGATAAAACATCTCCTCTCGCATTGCAATAAAGGGAAAAGCACTAACAACAGGAAAGCTCTGACTGAAATATCACCACAATTAACAAGTGAATGCGGGACCAATTTAAACAATCAGCTCGTTTTATACAAACACATCCCAAGCGTACATTTTCTGCAAGTCTGGCCTGCACAGCAATTTCTTTAGCCCCCACATACTCCAGTTAAAACAATGTTTTTGGCATGTCTCACTGCCTTCCTCCTGGCAATCGAAAGAAGTGCTGACAGTACAGGAGGCCAGAAAAAACCAAGGAGGCACTGCTGCCTCTGAACAGCCCATCCAAGCAAAGAGCTGACAGTCAGAACAAAGTCGGTGGCAAGTTATTAGACAGTTTAAAGGCCACTGCAGCTCTCAGCTGCTCTCTTAATGCAGGTGCTGAGAATTTGCATGGATTTCAGGCCAGAACCTCCTCTGTGGGTAAAAAAACAACAAACAAAGGTGGAGAGCCACATAGCACCTGGATGACTGAAGCTGTTGCTGTGTGCGCATTCATATACACGGCTGACTCATCAGCTCGTAAGCAGTTACTGCAGTTTGCACAAACTAATCAGCATTTTAACTGCTGCACGGCTCTCCAACAAGTAGAGTTGTGGGTGATTTACAACCTAGCTCATAAGCTGGCTGAGAAGCTGTTGAGATAGTAGGAAAAAGAAAAAGCATCACAGCTGGGGTCTTGAGCCAGAGTCAGGGAATGAGAAGTAGGGGACGGAAGAGGGTAAGAGCCAAGGGAGGAAGAGAGGGGTCACTACTGATGAAGCAGTGAGCTTCCTGACAGTCTTTGCTTGCTTCTCAGTCATCTGAGTTGGGTATCCATGATGACCAAAATCACAGACACTCAATGTGCATGAGCAGGAGGGATGGTGGCAGGGATATCAAGATTTTTTTCTGTTGGCTATTGTTTCAAACTTACAGAAAAGACTCCCATCTTCCTTGACCATGTAGTGGCCCAAAATTAAGTCAGTTTTAGGTCTTATTTTAAGAAATAAATGTCCACTTCTAAGTACATCATTGAAAAAACAAACAGTCAACACCCTCACAAGGTATCCTAGAAGAGAAAGCAGTTACTAGGTCAACTAGCTAGATCTCTGCTGCAGATGTGGTTATCCCGAACAGCAAGGATTCAGACTACATGTGGGAAGCTCCCTTGGACGCGAAAGCATTATCCCTGTGATCTTGGCTTCATGACCAATGGACACCTAATCCTGGCTTCTCTTCTGCGTTGGCTGCTTCACAACACAGCGAGAAAACCCAAAAAGCACACAGTTCTATGGTAACACAACTCTCTCCCTCCATTATTTCAGCCAACCCTGGCACTGACGACCAAGGTTTTGTATTCTTCCTCAAACACAGTAACTGGTAGAATGTCTGATCATAACGACTTCATATCCAGCAGATAATACAAATTATGTTTGAAACAAGCCTTTAGCCTTATGATAGCCATAGATATATTTTGCATTCAGAAAAGAAATTTCCGTTTCAAAGCAAGGCCACAGTCAATATTATTTTACCAGCATCAGATGCAAATATTCACATCGTGAAGAAGCACAGAAAGGTAATCCATGCTAACTGATAAAATCTGCAAAGGCAAATGACTGCAGTCACACCTGAGTTAATGTGACAATATCTCATGCTGAGAAAAGGAAAGCCTGTCTCTCTGTAGTACAGATACACACTAACAAAGAAAGCAGCACATACTTTGGCTATTTTAGGTATCTCCAATACATTCCTGTAGGGTAAAAAAATTGCTATTTACAATGGAGAAGTGATAAAAACTAGACAGAACAAGACCTCAATCAAATATTGAGGACGCCTGTACTAGAGCTGCTATTGCAGTTTCAGACCCTTTGTCTTTTCCTGGTGTGCACAGACAACTTATGTCTTATTTCCAAAAAGAACTTTTTTATTTTTACAAAAATTTTACACAAAAAATATGTTTAGCTACACTACATAAGACAGTTCCTGACAGAAATAAAACAAAAGCATGTCACACATGTTCTGCTATACTTTATGGAGCTTTCCAAGTTATTCTGGAGAAGTACCACCTTCAGCAGCAGCCCAATTAGATGAACTAGGTTTTCCTTATAATTTTAATGTTCTTTGCTGTTTTCCTCAGGAAGCTATACTCACCTGATCCTTGACCAATGACATAGATGGTCTCCCCACATCCCTCGTCAATTCTCTCTGACATCTGACGGAGCAAACTGTCATACTGCTCTGAAGTTGGACTCACCATCACCAGCTGGAAAAAAGATTAAATATCCAATTTGCAGATGTCAAGCAAACAATTTCACAAGGAGCTTCACTTATAAGGACAATCAATCAGTGTGGTTTATTGAAAGAGGAGGCTGTTTATCAAGGACCGCTTTCTGGTGGTTTGCTTTTGTTTGGGTTTTTTGTGTTTTTTTTAAACCAGCTTTGCTGACAGCTGCTTCCTTGTGACACTGCACAAGGTTATTTGTCTGAGCTCAGAGTTCATTTATGTTGGAAGATATACTTCAAAGCAAGTAAGAATACCAAGCACCCCATTTTGATGTAACCAATGTTTAAAAGCCACATTTAAGTGAACATCCCACTTCTCCTTCTGTGTAATACATGTTTCCATGCAAGGAAAACAGAAAGGGGAGGAGCTATTTCCTTTAAAGAAATTTCTTAGCTGGGTACTCCAGTCTCCGTTCCAGAGAGTGCTGCTGCTCCCTGAAAGCATGACAGGACAGCCAGAGGAAGCCAGCCAGACCTCACTACAGAGCACACCTAGACACCAAAACCTAGAGCATCTCATAAGTCTTTCATACTTGATCTCCCCTTTTGTTTTCTGAGAGGGCAGAGGGGAAGGAGACAACACGAATAAGCATTACTTTCAAACTCCTTACAAAACTTTAGGTGCTTTACACTACAATACTGACAGGTAGACGTACAAAGCAGTTTGTACAAGCATATTTGGACGTTTCACCAGTGAAGAGCTGCATTTTGCAAGCCAGCAGCTGTGTTACCAACAAGCTTTGACTGCAGTTATTGCAAGAACCACAACTTCCTTCACCCTTCCCTGCAGAGGCATCAGGAGAAGGAAAAAGCGGACGGAAACAAATAGGAAAATGAGGACAAGACGACAATGCTTCAGAAAGGATTTTTCTTAGAATAGAATGGTGTAGCATCATTTTTGGCAAAAACCTGTGTTGCTCGTACAGTACAGCTGAGGGCACTCATACAGAGTGACCGCAATGGTGGTGTGGCAGTGGAAGACCAAGGAGACCTTCATCACTCATTCAAGACCGATTGGCTACCTGCTCTCTGGCTACCTCCAGAGAGGCTGGTTAGAAGTCTGTTGGTGGTGGAGCACCCTGGTAAAGCGGCTCAATAACTGTTGCAATTGAGATACGCATTGCTATTAAAAAAGTGCTTTTAGTAAGAGTTATAAGATTATTACCTACTGATAGCCCTGCGGGTAGGCACGCCTTTGCCACACTACAACACTCAATGAAATCCACACTTCCACTCGCTGTCCTCGCAGACACATTCCAAAATCACATCCAGAAAGATGCACTTCACTACGCACTAAGGCTGGTCCCAGATCTGTGCTAGATTTCCTAAAACACATGGCTTACAGCAGTTCACAATGATTAATTACATCTTCAAGCCTGCCCAACACTCTCTACCAACACAGCCTGACTTGCTAGCACAGCTAACGCAGTATGTATTTGAGGAGGAACTACTTTTAACACCTACTACTATTACCTAGTTCATGAAGACCTTCATTAGAAATCTAGAGTGTAAGGGAACCCAAAATCCCACAAGTAACACTCAAGCAGCTTTCAAAACTACAGTGATGCATGCACCTGGAAAACTGATGCACAGGCAACAGGTGCTGGTTAGAAGGTTTCAGGCAGCCAAAGCAACGCTTTCTTCAAATGTTAAAGGTCACACAGAGCACTTATGTGCCTGCAAGGGCCAGACAGCTACAAGAGAGACAATCACCTTCACGTGCCTCTTTTAGACACATGCCCTACCTAAGCCTTTTAACTACGTGGCATGGTCTGCAAAGGGTACTGAAGTATTGTGATCTGGAAGGCCACACAGTCTTTCTATTTCATACTATAAAGGACTGAGGTTTGCCTTTATTAGTTGTTTTGGTTTTGTTTTCTTCTTAAAGGAGACCACTGGATGTAAATGTACTGAGAGGCAAATCAGCAACTGTTCAGAGGCTCGATCAGGGCAGGAACGGAAGGCTGTGTGTTGATGTGCAGGGCCTGTTTTACCCAGCGAGCGCTTTCAGGAATTCCTAGAAGCACGGCAGACAGGCTCACTGTTTAGGGTAGTGCACCAACACAGGTCAGGGGTTCAGGAAGATCTATTAAATAGGTTGTCATAAACGTAAAGATCAATAAAATAACAGGGGCCACCAATGTAGAGGCACAGTAACTTCAGTTTCTTCAAGTCTCATCACCAGCTTCCTTTTCCTTTGAGTTCAAACGCTTCAGCAGTGTGAGTGACCAGGGTGATTGTCTAAAGTACCAGAGGACATTTCAGCTCACTGTAGCCTTTCTTCACGGTGCCAGGCATGAGGGCTGGGGGCTCAAACAGCAAGGTGCCCACATGCACCAGCTCAAAACACTGTTTTCACTGCCATGCAAAGGTGCTGCTGACGTGTTACAGTGGTAGACTGCCTCCAAAGGCTACATTGGGGACGATGAATCTTACAGCTGATGTGACACAGCAGGACCTTAAGAGAAGGATGTGTAGAACAAATAGCAGCTTTCATGGATCACACCTCCAACGCAGTTCAGTATTTCTAACAGCTGTTTCTGCAGCCCGCAGCCAGTTCCGCAGTTTCCTAGGTCACTGCAAGACTTCACTAGCTGTTCTGAAGATCTCTTTAGCTATCTTCCTGGGCAGAGGGAGCCTGTTCTTCGCCATCTCCTTGATTGGAGAGAGGCCCTCCATCTTGGCGTCTCAGCTTTTTTTTGGTTTTCATCTTTGAGCAATCCCCTTCATGCTTGCACAATGTATTCTTGTTTTCCAGAGGTTTTCACAAAGTCAAAAATTTTCACTTTTGTTCTTTCCACTGTGCCAGGCATTGAGCAGTTAACAGTAGGAGCCATGTGGGTCTAGCAAACTCTGATTTCCTATAGGGCAAAAAAAGTAACCATCAGTTATTGTTTTATTCTCATGACAGCAGAAAGAAATATATCTCATCCCTTTGAGATGCCATCTCTAAAGTTCCTTTGCAATCTCTGAGGAGAGGTGGCTTTTCCCACCTTTCCTCTGATCGGTTTATGGATTAACATACACTAGAGGTGGGTAATAGCTACAGCTGTCTGAGTTTACTCCAGGGGTACAAGTTGGACTGTGCCATTCTGCACTGCCCAACAGCAAGCAAGAGGCCATAATATTAATTTCAAGGAATTTCAATACACCAGCAAGACTGAGCTAAGGTTCTATCAGCACTACTACAGGCAGTCCTTACAAAAGAAGCATCCCATATCCATAGAACAGACAAACTATAAAGATTAAGGGCAAACCAAATACTATGTGGTATGTAGTGCTGCTCTTTATTGGAATAACACAGGTTGACATTTTGCATAGCTAGAAGGCCACCACCAGCCATTGGGAAGTCAGAGGAAAGGCACCTTCTGTAATGTCATATTTTGCTATTTCCTGTGGCCATACATAGCTGAAGTGCTATTAATGTTCTGTTGTCAGTGTAGATCTAGTAAGTATCAGCTTCACTAACAGCCTTGCGTGATATGGTTTTAACATGAAATACGATTACTAATGCAGTGTGTTGGTACTGAAGGGAAAACAATCAAACATTAGGATTGACAGGATAATGAATTTGTGCTGAGGAATGGAAGTATTTGCTTGACCAGCTGACAAGGTGCACTTGATAACTGAATCCCAAAGGATTCAGCTTTCTCAAAGGAGCAAAATGAATGCACCGGGGGAGGACTGGGAGAAAGGTATGTAACACAGCAAGGGAGTGAGTCAGGCCAGGACAGAAGTAGCAGCTAGCAAATAAACTGACCGCAGTGGAAATCACTATTTCAAGGAGGAATTGGAGAGCAACAGTTCAGCTGGGAAGATAGAAAAAAGGGGGAGAATCAGGGCAGGGAGGCAGGTTAGCTACTGCATTCTCACCATATGAGACTGCTGTTTTGAGGATATAGCGGGAGACTAACTTGGAGAGATGGGGCAGAGGTTATAGTCTTAGCTCTCATCCAAGATGGGGATGAATGAAAGGTCTAAGGAAAAGACTTCCATACGTCAGTGTACACCTGCAAAGTAACTTGTAATAAAGGTCAAAAAAATTCTTACCTATCACCTCCATAGTGCCTGCAGACTTCTAGGAATGGAAGACAGGCTGACAACACAAATGGAGGTTGTAGGAGAAAAGCATTCCTCTCTGTTAGAGTTTTGGTCAGGTTCCTGGCTGTCAAGAATCAGTGGCACAGCCCTTGGCGTCCTCCTGGGCCCTCTTCCACATCAGTCACATCCAAGACAAAGCACAGATCGATATTGGCATCCTGTATCAAAATCTTGTCCAGTTCATTAAGGCACAAACAGGTGGCTCAATAAATACTGCAGGTCTGATTTCTGTTCTCTACTTCCTTGTAAGACATCTTCGTAATATTGGTTTTAATACAGTATTACATTGTAAACTATCTAGTCATCCCCTCAAAAACAAACACTTCCACAACCACACGCCACAATTCCTCTCTCTCCATTTCTCCACAGAAAGCAAGAAAAGTTCAGGACTTTGGAAAAACTCCAGCTGCAAGTATGAAGAGGAGGGACAGCAGAAAAACAGAAGGAAACACCAGCTTACACTGACTTGTGGATCATGTAATTACAAGCGGACTGAACCAACTTGTCAGGAGACTTTAGAGCGGGATATGGCATCAAGATACATCAAACCCTTGGCAGCAAAAAGTATACGGTTAAAGAGACCAGCCAACTGTGACAAAACAGAAGGCAGCGTGGAAAGGCAGCTAACGTAGCCTGTGCTGGGCTCTGGCACATATGTATTACTACCATGTACCTTCCTGCCAGATGTGACAGAGAAGGGGCTGACAGAAATAAGACCACCACAGTTTGGCCGCATCCTAGAAAGGAGCTGCGTACGGTGAACAAACCTTTCTTTGAGTTGCCATAACCTGGTCTGCAAGCACAAGGCACCTCTGTCGCCGGGCCCCGGTGCCCAAAAGTTACGAGCTCTGACCTGCTTTTAAGACGGAGAAGGAAGCCCCAGGAAACACCGCGACTGGCGGCAGAGATAACTACGGAGACCCGGCGGTGAGGGGAAACGCTGGTGAGACGTTAAAGCAGCTGCCAGCTTCAAACCCTGCGCTTGCGGAGTGGTGGGGGACACCACACACCCCCGCCCCGGCCCCTCGCCCTCCTCAGGCGAGAGGAGCAGTGCCGGCCCCGGCTGCCGGCCTGGCCCCGCTCCGGCCGGGCCGCGGGGCAGCCCCACGGGCAGGGCGGCCACCGGGGGGAGGGCAGCGCAGGGCCCGGAGGGGTGATGACGGCGCTCGCCGCGCCCACCCCCCTCGCCGGGCCTACCTTACTGGTGAGGTCGATCTCGGGCTCGCCGTTGAGCGCCTCGCCGTCCTCGGCGTCNACCCGCCCGGCGCCTCCCGTTCTCTCTACCCAATAGAAGAGCTAGTCCTCAGGACAAACAACCCTACAGACCAATCGAATAGCAAGACTCCTGTGACTGGGTGGGACTAAGCCACTGCCACGGATGGGCAGGGCCCACCCTGGTGGGTGGGTACTCT
>VXBO01014950.1:3289-70029 GCA_013400135.1 Rhinoptilus africanus | reverse complement strand
GCATTTCAGGAAGCAAGCAGAGCTTCCCCCTGGGCAGGAGCTGTTGACCGGCCTGCGAACAGGGGTGGGAGAAGACACTGAACTGAATCCTCCTGGAGACCTCCTAAAGGTGTGCACTGCTAGGAACGGGCACTAAGAGGGTTCCTGGGAAGTCCTGGAGAAAATCAGATATTTTGATGGGGATTTTGAGGGACTTGGATCTACTGCTTTTTGGTTTTGGGTTGTTGTTTTTTTGTTTGTTTGTTTGATTGTTTGTTTTGTTGTTGTGTTGTGGGGTTTTTTAAGGGTTTGTTTGCTTTGTTTTGTTTTGTTTTTTCATTTGTAGCAACATATTTTAGTACCTGCGTCAATATGAATTCCAAGCAAGCGTGGGACTGACTTACTCTCTGTATGAATGTTTTTAAAAAGCTTCATATTTCTTGACTGTTGGTGCCATATGAAAAAATTATCATTTATCACTACATACACAGAGGTATCAGAAGTTTTGCTTTTAGGCCACGGAGTAAAAGTTGGCAGATTTAATGCATGCTTCTTATTTTGGCCATACCAAAAAATTCATCACTTTTTGCTTTGTCTTTTCCTCTCCCATCCCCACTGACAGGAAGCATCAAAGAGCCTTGAAATATCTGTAAGGAATTTTCCAAATGAAAAAAGACTGAGTTATAAATAACTTCAATGGAAAGCCCTGTTTGTGAACCAGTTGTAAATCATGTTTTTATTAGCAGGAATACATTCCATTGATAATCAAAGAAAAGGTAACAGAAGAAAGTAAAGTGGCATTTAACGTATTTTGCAAAAAAACCTAAAGTGTTTTAAAAGTGTGTATTCCATTAAAAAGCAATGAATCAGTGAAGATCCACTGCAAGGAAAACCACAGAGTAACACTTTAGTAGATTAAGCATGATTTCTACAAAGTCTAAAATAACATCAGAGGTTAGTCTGAGCGTCTAGACTCCTTTAGGACTGAAGTAATGGTGAGATTTCAGAAAAAAAGTGTTACCTATAGGTCAATCTGAGCGGCTGCACTGAGAGTGAATACACCTCACAGTGAGTGCTACTCTTTCCTAATCAGTCTCGCAGGAGCCATAATCACATCCACCAGGACTTTATAGGATTTGAGTGGTGCATCTACAGGTAGCAGAACACTTCTCCCTCATCAGGGAATGGTTACAGCTAAACAAGATTTTCAGATTTCTGCAGATTCCAAGGTGGTCTTGATGCTTGCAAGGATTGGCTGAAATATAAGAGATAGAAACAAACCCATGAAATATTAATTGAAAACTAAGTCCTAGTCTGATACTTCTGCCTTTTCCAAAACTTCTAAATTTTCCTGTCTATGTAGTCTTTGTACTTTTGCTCTGCTTTTAAAGTTTCTTGATTATTATAGAAAAGGGAATGCAAGCAGAAAGTTGTATTTTATGGTTCCCGTCTATTTGTATGCTTTGACTTGCTCCACATGGAAGTCTGCAGAACCCAGGGGCCTCTGCAGATCTTCATCCACAGAACTGGAGTACTGTGTCCAGTTCTGGGCTCCCCAGCTCAAGAGGGACAAGGAATTGCTGGAGAGGGTGCAGCATAGGGCTACCAAGATGATTAGGGGACTGGAACACCTCTCCTATGAAGATAGACTGAGGGAATTAGGTCTCTTTAGCCTGGAAAAGAGGCTTCTGAGGGGGGACCTAATTAACACTTATAAATACTTGAAGGGTGGGTGTCAGGAGGATGGGGCCAGGCTCTTTTCGGTGGTGCCCAGTGATAGGACAAGGGGTAATGGGCACAAACTTGAGCATAGGAAGTTCCACCTAAACATGAGGAGGAACTTCTTTACCTTGAGGGTGGCAGAGCCCTGGCCCAGGCTGCCCAGGGAGGTGGTGGAGTCTCCGTCTCTGGAGACATTCAAAACCCGCCTGGACGCGTTCCTGTGTAACCTGCTCTAAGGTGGCCCTGCTCTGGCAGGGGGTTGGACTAGATGATCTACTAAGGTCCCTTCCAACCCTATGATTCTGTGATTCTGTGATTCATGTACATACAGATGTGGGAATTCTGACAATTTGTTCGTGCTCTTAGCTGTAGATGTACACCAAGACATTTTGTCTTGAGCTTTCCAGAAGAGGGCAGCAGAAGATTGACAGTGTGATAATGCATGTATTGCTCAACAGCAACACAATTTTCCCCCTTATCACAAGCTGGTTGAGGTTGGAAGGGACCTCTGGAGGTCATCTAGTCCCACCCTCCTCCTCAAGATTGTGCCTGTTCTGGTGGGATATTTAACCACTGTTATTTTGGGGGGGCAAATGAAAGGGACAACTCTAAGACCTCACATCCAGATAAGCAAGAAATAACTATGCAAAAGTAGAATGCTACTAAGGAACAACATTATTATCCGATGCAATGCAATGTTTGTTGTAAGGAGGAGAATACATTCACTTACTGCAAAGCCCTCTGTCACAGTGTCCGGGACAGTCTGCACATTTCGGTCCTCTTTTGTAAGGTGTAGCTATTTTCATTGCATGATTTCCTCTGAAATTTGAAAGAAAAAACCCACAAAACTAGATCAAAGTGCAGCTCTGAGCCACTAGCAGCAGTTTATGTTATTTATCACAATGAAAAGCGTATAGAAGTTTTGGAATAAATTTATTTTCATAGACAGTCATGTTTTAGTCTCAGATATTCATGGAACACAAGAACTTTAATTTCAAATAAGAGGGACAATAAGGTTTAGAGAAAGAAAATATATCAATTATGTATATTTGTATAGCATTATCAGTTAAAAAAAAATAATCATGTACTTCCTCCTTCTGCTTTTCTAATGGATTTCAAGCGATTGTGGCTTATAAGGAAATAACCTGAGCAGACGCTTTCAGCTCTTTCAGATGTGCTCTTTACCACTGTGAATATTCATTTGCTGTTGGTTTCACTTTGCATCTGACTTTCTTGTTTTTGGTCAAAGTTATACAACGGTTTGTGCATGATTCTGACCAAGACAGACCTTTCTTTGTTCATATGCTAAAATTTCCCTAAGAGCTATTTCAATGTGAAATAAAATAAATATTACTATTTAACCTAATGTTAAACCCACAGTTCACACCAGTATTTTCAAAATTATAAACGGTTAAAATAAACTGTAACAATTTTATCCTACATGTGACCAGTGGACCACAGGAGTTTTTAAAACATATCTGGAATTATCGTATCTTAAATGAATAAAAAACCAGTACTTACGGAGGACAGTATTGGCAAACATAAAAGTAGTTGAACTGGCTCCTAGGACAGTAGGCAACGGCACATCCAACCTGGTAGCTGTTGTACCAGATTAGCTGTAGAACAAAAAATAAACACATAATTTCAGACTCATGTTTTACTGAATTCTCATCAAAGACCTCCAAAATAACAGCGCCAGAAGATAATTTTTTGGTTCGTTCGGTCTGTTTAGCTCTTAAGTTTACCACTTAGCTGTCAGAAAGAATAAATAGAAAAATGAATTAACCGTGTCCTCCAGTTTTCAAATGTTTTTGAACACAATTTCTATCAGGACACTGAGGTTTAAATTCAAATATTTTCATCATAGATATTTTGCTTTGACATTTCTTAAAGGGGTATTTCAACACCTATATAGAAAAGAATTATTTCTAAAGCAAAAGAATCCAATTTTTCTTTTTCTTTTTTTTTTTTTTTTTTTTTCTACAGGGTAATATTTCTCTTCTGGACAGCTCTTCCAAAATACTGATTCCATTGCCTCAGAATTACATGAAAAAGAGTTGTAATTTATCATTCATCTTTGGATTGGGGTGTGAATGATAGAAAATGGTTTGATGACAATAATAATTTTTTTTCTGATGATAAATCTCTCCCAGCTGCCTTAAGTATACTCCTGTAATTCTAGCGTATCATTGCAGTTTGTGTCAACTCTCCTTACCTGAGTAAAGCTCTCGATATTGACATTTCTTGCAGTTGCTCCAAATCCATACTTGAAATTGGAGGACTGACTGTACCAGACTCTAATTGCTTCATCCCATGTTCTTGGGTAAGATGAGAGCAATACATTCTCACCACAGGTGACACCTGGAGTAAAAGTAAGTCTATTTTATTACTTAGGAGAGAAGCAAGCTGTAGGGTGGGAGGTAGGACAGAGGGGTGTAGTTACATCCTAAAAAAACCTTTATGATGCCAACCTATTTGCTCTGTGGTTTTAAGAAGAGAGCAGTACACCTGATCCTATGAAAGCTGTAGGGAATATTACTCTGATTTTGGCGACCTTTCAGTCATAGATACTTATTTGACTACAAAATATTACAAAAAAATGACTGTAAATACTAATACAGTCACCTATTGTGCAGTCTTGTCTTCAATAGAAGCAAAAAGCAGACACTTAAAGAAAGGTACAAAAATAGGGCAAGTACAGAGCACCCCTCTCGCTCAAGTTCGAGCAGTTTGTCTTTCAGGGTATTTATCTGATGAAGACGATGTTTTTGTGTTTAATAATCCTAAAAAGATATTCTACAGCAGATTAAAAGTTATTTTTAGTTCACATGCACAGGGGTCTTCTGAAAATTGTTGTTAACCGATCATCTTAGGCTCCATATTTGTCATGTACCATTAAGGATTCTCTGCTCTTTTGGACTGATTTTCATCCCACACTTATTTGCCCATTTCTGAGCATTTTGGGCAGCTTTCTCACTCCACACCTGAAAGACACAAAGGAAGAAGTCTCCAGGTCACAGTCAGGTTAGTGCAATCCATGAGAAGAAAAACAATGGGGAATGACTTGGGTGTTGTGTGCTGAATGCTCCCATGGTCCTCAACAGAACGCAGAGGAGTCGTGCCAGTTTACACTACTGGGGTATGGGCACCACATTTCTTCAGCTCTTAGAGGTTGCAGAGCAGCTTATTTTGCACAGTATCACATAGGCCTGATCTCCAGGTGGTCCTGATTAATGGGAATTTTATAACATACTGTTGCGTTCTTTTGGGTCTGTGTTTGAGTTAACTCTGCAGGGTTGCAGTGCACTAGATGGTATAAGACTGATTTTCGTCCCAAGTGTGGCTGAGATGTAGCAATAGACACCAGCTGGATTTTGAACCTGGGGAATGTTTGCAAGTCTCACATGCAGAGTTAACCAAAAAGCACTGACCAGCTCATCTCCTCATGGCACAGAAATAACAAAGAAGATCAGGGGTGAGAGGGATGGGAGCAGTGATGGGCAAAGCTAATCAGCTGAAGACAAATGTCTACACAGATGTAGGCCTTTTTGCCGCTACGTTCAGAAGCATGCTGCTGGTTGTGCTCCTGCTCCACCTTTGCTTTACATATGCTTTCCTTTATCCAGGGCATACGCTTCTCTTCTTCTAAGGGAGCTGCTTATGCCACAGTCTAAAGAGTGTAATTCATAATCCAAGAGCCACCACTGAATTTTGTACCTTAGCCCTGTGGTTAAATGGTCTCTCTGAAAAGGCTTGGTATTGCTGTCTATTGCAGTGAACAAACACAAGGCAAGAAGCTGTGATTCACTGTGCAGGCTCTGCTAACGTGGGTTGGACAGCAATAAATGTGGCTGGGGCAAACCTGTGTTCATGGTTCTTGTAGACAAATAACCCTAGGCATGAAACAGTTCCAGTGTTGCTTAATGGAGTTTTTCTAAGTGGAAAAACTAGAAGTTGGTTAGGAGAGAGGTTTCGAATAGCACTTGTGGCCTGTCCCGAGACCTTTGCAATGATTTTACGAGTGCTTGCAGTACCAAGGTGTGCAAAATTAAGCATGAAGCCTGCAGAAACCAAGGGATAAAATTCTGATTTCTTCATTTCAATCCCAGAGCACATTTCCTGCCTTCTCTGTCCACTGAGCGTGGGTTGTTTAAGAAGGCTACACTCTTCTGCTAATGATGTGGAAAGCAGGCTAGTTGCAATACATAGCTTACCATCTTCAGCATGTTCGTGGCTGTGGGAAATACAGATCTCCGTATTTCATTGTGTTGCTCAACGATCTGTTTTTGGTTTTGAAACTTGGAATGAGGAAAGGAGGAAATGCCAATTTGTTTATACTGAAAAATCTGGAAAACAATAACAATGAAAGTTCCAGTTATCAGAAGTTTAGTAAGCAGGATAAATTATGAGCTTCTTATCAAAGTAAAACTTCTTGGAAATGCCCAACTTTCCTTTATTAGTTCTTCCACGCCAGTAAGTTCTCTTTTCTAGTCACTAATTCATCTTAATTTTAGATAGCTGTATGATAGATATAAATATCTAAAAGTCACCTCAGTTTGCCTTTATGGTCAATTAAGAAGTATAAGATAAAAGAGACTAAATTCTGTAATGCTCAAGTAATAGGAATGAATCCCACTGCTTTGACTTCAGAGCTCAATTCCAGATTTTAAAGTCTGCTGCCAGTGGCTCAAAAAGGCACCTAATGCCATTTGAAATGCCCAGAGAGTCCTACCTAGCCTCAGACTGTTGCTCCAGGAAGGTATAGCTGTCTGTACAGCTGAATGGCTCTGATACCCTGAAGAGTCTCAAGCTGTACTAAGACATTTCTTTTTGGGCAGCTGAACCTACCCCACAAGGTGTCATACATCTTGTTTAACTTAAGACATTTACAGTGGTATAAATTAAATCTTGGTCAGTTATTTCAGGCTGCTGCTATACTCGGGTAAAGAAAACAATTAACGTAGGAGACAGTTCACTTGAGATTTATTGAAGAAAGAGATGATTGGCATCCCTGAAGTACTTTTTTCTTTTCATCCTTTATTAAGTAGATTTTGATGAATAGCTCATATTCAAATGTCTGCATAATAGGTACCTACATCTTACAAGATTAATTCTCTCTAAGAAGAGGTGAAGACTAAATTCCTGTTACTTAGCTAAATTATTTTAGAATAGCTTACCTTCATATTTTTGGGGGGAAAATGTATTTTTTAAATTATTCTTGTGAAGAATATTTTGATAGGCAGAAGAAATATTCTAATGCAAAGATCTGAGAAAACCAAGAGTTCGTCTTTATTGTGTTATGTTAACATGTTAGCAATAATTTCAGCCCTGAATTTAAAGCGCTAGAGATCACTAAACCAGACTGTACCATGTCAGATATCTGTACAATGTGCTCAGATAGTGCTCTTTTGCATAGATGAATGCACCTACCGTTCCATCAGATTGGTGTAGCAAAGCAGCCAGGAAAATGATTGCAGTTAGTAGACCCATCTCTACAGAGGGAAAAAAAAAAAAAAACAAAACAAACAAAACCCAAAATCCATTAATCTCTGTTGCATAAAGTTTGTGATATAATGTCGTATGTGAGCAAGATACAAAACTGCTGCAAAGTCAGGCCTGCCACAGAGAAAGTTACTTTAGTTGGCACCTAATACAGTTGAATGTGCTGAAACTGTGCGAATGAGTGTATGGTGGTGCATGGGTACCACCCAAGAGAAAGCTCCACCTTGCTTTGAAGCAGGGACTGTAAGTAGCGCAAAACAAACAAAACCTTGTTACAGATGGATCAAGCCCCTCTTGAATTTGCAGCATTTCCTTCATCTTTGCTTCTTTTGTTCAGTAGGGTCACAACAGTGTCCTGCTCAAGCAAGCATCATCTGTACGGGGAACTGGTATTTTGGAGTGGAGCAATGAACACAACAGTTGTCTCCATTCCTTTCCTCCTCCCTCTTTCCTCATCAAATCAGCATTACAATGGCACCAGGAAGTGGTGGTGGGCACCCTCAAGTTATACTTTGGACTTAGACATATACAAAAACTTCATGAAATAGTACTGTCTATTGCCCTCTGGCTGCTAAGATGCCTTTTAGAAACAAATATCACAATCTGAACACAGACAGTCTGAAACCTACTCATATTCATGGGAATTTTTTTCTACATGTCAGAAGAAGCAAAGGTTACATATTTTTGTATTATTGAGGATATACAGGAAATCATGTCTTTTTAGTTTTTAAAGATGTGTCAAAAACCCGAGGGAAAGTAACTTTGAGCTCAATGAGCTCAATTTTAAAACAGACTAAAGCAAGCAAGGAAAACAGATGTAATAAAAAGCGGCAAACATAATAAACCTTAGAGCTGGCCTCTGAGAAAAATCCACAGCTTGAGCAATACAGGTCAGTGGTAGAGATCTAGGAAATCCTGCTTGGTAGGGAAACTATTGGGATAACACCTGTTAATACTCTAAATATGCAATGAAAATATAAATAATTCACCATTCCATCTCTGCTAAGTGATTAAATAAACATGTGGATGTTAGGTGAGAAGAATGAGTTAAGAGCTTTTCCTTCTGGCAGGAACTGAAGGATGGATTCACTTGTCTGAGAATTAACAGCAAGTTACCAGCAGCCTGCAAACATATTTCATTCTTCTTTCACTCAGTAGAAAGAACATTTCTTGTTCCTAGAATGATGATTTGGAAGAGATGGCGTTTTTAGCATTACTCGTAACCCGTTAATTGTTTAACACCTGAAATTGCCTCTAGATTTTTGAACTTGTCTCCTTTCCTCTATGTTGTGTTTACATTACTGAAGTCAGGGGGTTTACTTGCAATTTAGTCCTGTGTGAATGAGTCAGCCTACAGCTGTGGTGTCAGAAATTGCTGTTTATTATAGGGAAAATTAAAAAAAAAATAATAGAAGATAATAACAATAATAATACTGATGTTAGTTTTCTTTAGGCTGAGAGAGTTGGGGTTGTTCAGCCTGGAGAAGAGAAGGCTCCGGGGAGATCTTATAGCCCCTTCTAGTACCTGAAGGGGCCTACAGGAAAGCTGGGGAAGGGCTGTTTGCAAGGGCATGTAGCACTAGGATGAGGGGCAATGGTTTAAACTAGAGCAGGGTGGGTTTAGATTAGCCATTAGGAAGAAGTTCTTTACAATGAGGGTGGTGAGACACTGGCCCAGGTTGCCCAGAGAGGGGGTGGAGGCCCCATCCCTGGAGACATTCCAGGCCAGGCTGGATGAGGCTCTGAGCAACCTGATCTACTTGAAGATGTCCCTGCTCCCTGCAGGGGGTTGGACTAGATGGGCTTTAAAGGTCCCTTCCAACCCAACACATTCTGTGATTCTGTGACTCTTCTCAGATGCCAACACATTCTATGATTCTTCTCAGATGCTTTGGTGTGATTCTCTCATTTATAAATATTGCAACAGCTCCAATACTTTCATCTTCACTGGAAAGCAAGTTCTATATGTTGTGGTCTCTAATTGAGCACAAGCAGGTCCACATATAACCCTCCTTTGGGGCTATATTTCCAACTAAAATTCATCCGTAGGCAGAGGGCTTGGGAAAGGCCTACCAGAATGCTGGAAAATATGAAGTTTTTCAAACATTTTTCCTTGTGTGTGAGACTCCTTTTATGTTCACATTTTATGAATATTCCACACTGGTTTGCAGTGGGAGTGTTCCAACATACATGTCTCAGTGTGGAATGTCATGGGAAAGGGCCTGATGTAACAATGGTCTTACCAGCATTTAGCTTTGAGGTTGAGAGTGACTTCTTCTGAGTTCAGATGCTAATAACTGTAGACATAGCTAGAAACATGAATCTTTTTCACAACATAGGAAAGAGTTTTCACTAAGATTGGAGGTCAGTTAACCAGAAAACATAAATGCACCATGTAACTTTTGCACCCAACCAAAAAGATGTTAAGGCTGATATTCACAGCAAAGTGTTCATGAACAAACATGAGGCATAAGTCCATGTATCCAAAGAAGGCTATCAAGCCACTTTTGGAACAAGATAATTATTTAGTTTTTAGATTCCCAGCTATGCAGATCTTGAACCTACATTAAATTAAATAAAAGGAAATTAAACAAAAGGAAAAGTGAAAGCACTATTCTCTCTTCACTTGCATGGTAGCAACACAAGACTAAGTTGTCTGAGTTCACACCAAAAGCTGTTGGGTTATTCTGTACAGTGTACTGTATTCTTTCATCAGCTCACAAGGTAATGAGCTTGCGATATTGATTCCCAAACTGATACTAACAAAAATGGTAGCACAGCACTGCCATGCAGAGATGTGTGTTTGAGTACAATGGGCTTCATAGTTACATTATGATGGCACTGTGCTCCGGCTAAGAAATCTTAACTCTTAGGAGGTCTATACAGCCTGTGGAAAAACCAAGAGAATGTGATCTGCTGTCTATAATGCTCCTGGTGCAGCTAGATAGGTTGCAGCTAGATTGATCATTCATTTCAGCACTGTGTTCTGTAGAGTGATATAAATCAACAAGACATATGCTATTACACCAAAGATTTCGTGTCATTTGGATATTCAGTCTTTATCTTGTTTCCCACAATTGCATAAGGAAATCACTTGTGTGAGGTAGAGGTAAGGATCTCACTCATTAATGAAGAATAAATTCTTAAACTGAAGGGATATCTTTGGCCACTGTGGAGTTATCTTGTCCTTAAGTGCAGAAGCAAGATCTTTCTGGGACTCCCCAGATAAGTGCTGCAACTGGAGACATAAAAGATTTCTAGCTCCTGAGTTAAACTTGATTAAAATACTACCGCCCATCTTTGATTGTTGGATTGTACAATCAAATCTGTCCCTTGGAATAAATGTATTTGGCATTACTTTCAAAGTCAAAAGACAACAGTTCCCAGATACAATTATCCTTCCATGTCAATAGTACTCAATCCACTAAACCTCTTCTATGCTTCTTAAAGATAAGTGTTAGCAACGCACTTTCAGGTAGCTCTGCTTGAAAACTGGAATTTCATGCTAATTTGATCGAATGTAAAAAAATAAAATCTATAACTAAAAAGCTAGAAACAAAGTTCTATTTGAAAAATACAGTGCAGGCTTTTTGTGTGTAGTCCTGGAGCTTCCGTCCTCGACAGAGCCTTTTCCCTGCCAGCTGATAAATCTTTCAGGGCATACCAGCTTTGAAAGTTTGAAAGAATGGGAGTATTTGTCTTTTCAGATACTTTGATACAAGTTTTTTGTACCTTCTCTGAGTCTACATCTTTAACTTTCATTTTGTAAAAAAAAATTCACTCTGCATTAAGGAAACGCAATTAGCTTACCGCATACTGTAAGATATAATAGACATTTTAATACTGTATATACCTGAAAGCTTGGACAGATAGTTGACATTTCTAGATGGCAAAATTCTGAGTTCAACTGTACTGTTATAACCTGGTACTCAAGTGAAATAAATTCAACATAAAAATAATTCAAATGACATTAGGAACGTGTTTCCCATGATTGACCACCCTCTGCAAAATGGATTAATTTATGTTCACATTTGAAGAGTGAAGCAAGTGAGTCAAAAGTGTTACCTTTTGATCTAAAGAAATATAGGAATTAGACTTCACTGAAGCCATTTCTCACCCACACAGATGGAAGGTGTGCTTTCTAAGCAGAAGATACAACTTATTTTTAAATTATTCTCCTGGGATTATTATAAGCAAACATTTTCTTTTAATTATCCCATTTGGTACAACTTAGATATTAACTTTAGCCTTTGTAGCACAGTACCCAATCAATACTGACCAAGTGACTCTATGGATAAAATTTCTAATACTGAAATAAAATTCTGCATACATTACCTTCGTCCAGCCAGAATCCTTTTGTATCTTAGGAAGAGTGGCAGGAGTGAAAAGCTCAAGGATTGCATATATATATATGTACGTTTCCTTATCAATATTTATTGCCAATAAATGACATCAGCTTTGAGGCTGCACATTTTAGAAAAAAAAAAAACTTTTCTTAAGGAACAGGTGGCTGAAAATGAACCAATCCAACTGCATTGTTCTGGCTTTTTTTTTTTTGCTTGTCTCCAGGGCAGGGAAAGAGAGAAGATAAAGGGCCTGTACTTTTGCAGCACTTTGACTTTGCCAAAATACTGGTGGTTTTATCAGCAAGCTGCTGCTGTGTTCACAAAATGAACGCTCAAGTTTAGAGGGGGTTGCTTTGCAATTGTCTTTTCTGGCTCTGTTAAATGAGTGGAGTAAGTGTTTTGAGGCAGAGACCTAAGTCAGCGACTCACTTCATAGCCACTCACACAATGACCTGCATGCCAGGCAACACAATGATATTTTCTTCCAAGTGGTTCCCAAACTTCCATTTGCTAAATAAAGTTTATATTGCATTAGCCCATTGAGGCCAAAAGGCTGTGTCACTAGGCGTTATTGTACACACAATTCACACCATGTGCTGCTCAAGAATAACCTACTTGTAGAATGGCTATAGATGCGTAGATCTTCTCCCTTTAGCTGGAAGAGATGTGTGGCATGTGTTTGGTTTTATGTTTGCTCTAGTACAGCATCACTCAGCTCATCTTTCCTTTTTGCACAGTCTTTGCTTCCGCTCATTTACAAGGCAGCATCACAGTCAGCTTTGAGAGGTCCTCAGTGCTCAACTCTGCTTCATTTTAACACAACCTGTCTTGTTTCATTCCATGATGCCTGTTGGCTTTCGGAAGGCATAAAGCATCTGCACATCTCCTCATTCTTTTCTTGCAGCTCCCTTCCTCATCCCTGCCTTTGCTGTGACGCCTTGCACACCGAGCACCATTTCGTTATGCTGGGTCGAGGGTGCTGTACATAGTACAACTCAATATTGTTTCATTGTTTCCCATTTTCTGCAGTATTTCTGCAGCTACATGCTGTTGCCAGGATTTTAATATTGCATTATAATTCCTGCCTAACACAGCTGCTTTTGTTCTTTATTTGTATAGCGGGCAGCACTACGGGAAGTCGCTTGTGATAAGGTTTCCCGTATCCTTCCATGTTCTGAGATAAAGGCAAGGGTGATTTTTTTTTATCTGAAGTACTTGTGACAACTTTGATGAGACCAGGGTTATCACCATCAGAAAACCTAAAAAACTGCCTACCACAGTTATTAAGACTGCATCTCTATTGACTGTGAGGGGAGGCAGCCTACCACATCCAGATACTCAGTGTCCTGATAGATCCATTGTTTTACCCCATCTGCTGTACCCAGTAATTTTCATTAATTTGCAACAGTCACCTGAGCTTTATTTGTATTGTTAAAATGAAATAATACTACTGTAAGTATTTCTTTAAAGTGTGCCACACCTGTTTAAATAGTGAAATCTATTTATTCTACAAAGAATGACTGTCAGATATGTTACAATTCATGGTCTATGGGTAAAATAATTGGGAAGAAAACAAAGATTAATAAAACTGACATCTGGAACCGTGATACAAAGAGCAATTTAGCATATCAATTCCCACTTCCTCATGTGGATTACCTGAAGGCGTGGAGTAATTTAATTTTTAAAAAATTAAAAACTAATTCCATGGGGTTCTGCAAATGTATGTATTTTAAAAAAGATAAATCTATGGAAAATTATTTAAAAAATAAAAAATCAATTGGAAAGGTTTGACTGTGGAAGTTCTTCTTCCAGCCCTCAAATAAACCTGAACTACAAGAATCCGATTTGAGCTCAAACAACAAAGGCAAAATTTCAGTTTCTTCAGTTCCTCAGTTCCGTTGAAGTTAATGACAGCTCAACTAGTACCTTTGACTAAAATTCATGCTGTTCTGTGTGATTCAGGCTTTGCATAGGTCTTTTTCTTAGCTGTACAAAACAGCTGGAAGACCTGAATCCTTTCAGCTAACTTGGTTTTGCAAAAAGGAACATTATTAATTTCTTCCACACAACCAAATTCACCTTCTGCTCCCTATTCTTAGGGAGATAACCAATGGGGTAGCAATTCAAACAGTTGCTCCCAGATGGGGGTAGGTGCCACACAAAAATGCCAGCCCAGGCAAAGGCAAGGCACACGAAGGCAGAAGCTACAAGTCTCTCTGAAGGCTATTGGACTACCAGGGTTGAGATGCTGGGCGTAGATGACTTGCAAACTGGAATTTTTTACTACAGCACTGTTATAATACCACACTATTATTTTTGAACTGGAGGTGTGTGTTCAGCCAGCATGGAAAGCAGGTAGAGCAAATCCACCCCATTGAGAGAAACACATTGTTCAATGTCTTCTCTCAGCCTTTGAGAGCAAAACTACTCACCCCGGCTTTTCTCCTCCATCTTTCAGGCCCAGCAGATGTGCTGACTGGATCACTGCCCATTGGCTACAGTCTTTAAGGGTTGAAATTTGCTTTCACATTATGAAGGAAAGCATTTCAGGTTCCATTCTTGAGTTTAAGACTCTGCTGAACACACTTTAATCAGATCTGCAGTGGGGAGGGATGAGGAACAGCTGAGAAAGACCCAAACCATCACCGACTAGCTAGATTTGGAAAGAGACTTCTTCTCAGTCCTGAGATCCTTTTGGTCTTGTCCCTTCCAGTGGCTGCTACTGAGCTTTGTGTGCTTATATACATAATATAATGTGATTGATTTGTAAATTCAAAACTATGGTGAATCAATATTGTTCAGGTTATTTGTACTTTGGCCAGTAGCAAGGAAATCTCAACAAGTAAGGCTGTGCACACACATAACTGTCTGACTGTGGTTAACCGAGGCAGTGTTATTTCAATAACTGCTCACTTTTGCCACAGACAATCTCATAAATAGATTTAATAGTTAAATATAATTGCACACGGGAAGCAAGTGTTTTTGAATTTCCTGATCTCTTGCTTTGAAATAAAGGAAAAAGGAGATTTTTAACTTTTCATTATCTGTAAATGGGACATCATTACTCTTACACTCTTCCTTAGAGAAATCAGCACCCTAGAAACAGGCACAGGAGAGGAAAATATTAAAAGTAGCGGGTGGTTTTTTGTTTTTTTTTGGTTTTTTTTTTTTGTTTGTTTCAAGAATAGAGGTCATGTTGGCAATTAAAATAAGACATGAAATTGTCAGCACAATCATGTCAGTTGCTCCCACTACCTGCAAGGACCAGTCAGTTAAATCCTTTAATTTCCCATACAATTTTGATTTGATTGACAAAGCATCTGTTCTAAAGTACTGGTATGAATCTTAGTTAGAAATAATCTTTTTTAAAAGAATGCTGACTTCACAGCTGAATTCGGTTTCNATTTTTGTCAGGGTAGCTTAATGGTTGGACTTGATGATCTTAAAGGTCCCTTCCAACCTCACCGATTCTATGATTCTGTGGTTCTATAATAACTCTAGCATATTGTTCCTTGATTTTTTTTTTTTAATAAAAAAATAAAAGAATAATTTTATTTTTCTATGGTCAAATATGAGTCTCTTATTTGGTGAATCTATCACTTCTTATAATCACCACATTAGGAAATTCACCCTTAGGACATGTTAATTTGCTGGGTTTACTGAATAAAGGCTTAACTACCAGATTTGAAGTGGGATTCGCCTCCCTTACATTGGCTGTTAAGATGTTAAGCACTCCAAACTCATTGTCTAAACTCTTAGTAGGCCGTGGACAGGGTAGGTGAAACCAATAGGTCACTCTTTCCATTGGAATTCAGGGTTCTCAGGTACATGGGTAGAATTAAGAACATATGAAGTAGGACCTAAGCACCCTAACAAGCAGTACCACCACATCTCCTTTGTGGGAGGGCATGAGATATTTATAGATGTTTTGAGCACAGGAATAGTATTTTTTCTGAACTCTCCTGCTTCTGCAAAGCCCCAGATCTCTCAAGAAAATGGAGACAGCACTGACAGCAACACACAAACTAATCACTGCTGCTAACCTCCGTCTAGTACCCATCCCTTGGACTGCAGCTAAGTTATTAAAGTACTTATCCTGAAACAAAAAATATGGATGTAGATCCTCCACAGGGAATTTCCCCCATTAAAGGAATCCAACTTTTTGCAGTGTCCAGATGATACAGAGATTGTGTTCAAGGCCAGATTAGATAGGGCTTTGAGCAACCTGGTCTAGCAGAAGGTGTCTCTGCCCATGACAGGGGGGTTGGAACTGGGTGATCTTTAAGGTCCTTTCCAATGCAAACCATTTTGGATTCTATGATTGCAGTAAGTCTCCTCTGTGACACTGTGAAACTTGAAACCACCAGGTGATTATTCATAACCAAGGTAAAAACCCAAAAAGGGTAAACGAACCAACAGTAACTGTGCATAAGCACAGTATCACAAAATAATTTAAAAAATTGTCAACCAGAAACTTTGTGAGACCTGTTCCCCACCTTCTCCCCCTAGAACAGGATCTGTTATAAATAGTCTGTGTCTGACAGATTTTTTTCTACATGGTTCTTAAAAGTGTACAGCAAGGAGAACTCAAGGTTTCCTTGGGTAATAACGCATTCCTTTCTAGTCTTACCATTCAAAAAGTGCTCTTAAAGTCTAACTTGTAAAACTGCAGAAGGAAGTTACTTTTGGGTGTGGAAGTAATTTGCATGAGTCCAAAATGAAAGGTAGAATTAGGAAATGATGGCATTACTAAAATGATACACTTCTCATCTCAAAGCTTACACTTTTCATATCAAAGCTCAATATGCGCATGTGTTCCTGCTATTTTCAATCCTCTCTGATGAAATGTGGCAAAGGTGAGCAATATAAAAATATAACATTGTTCTTTTTTAAATTGTATTGGCACTTCAGCTACAGTCTAGAACTAGTAATTCATTAGAAACATCTTCTAAATCTATGCTACAAGACATCTATGCCCAGCTGATGTTTTAGAACAAATCCGTTATTTGAAATAAATCTGGCTAACAGGAAAAAGAACAAGCAAGGAACAATATTTCTCATAATCCAAATTAGTTTTTGATATAGGTGATTTATTGAGTGTTTTCAATTTATTTTTTAAAAGGAAATAGAAAATACTTCCCTTTCCTTCTAACTAATAGTGAAAGACACAAAGCAATATAGGTGCCAAATTATCACAGATATCTCAGATGTAATGATGAACTGAAGATATTTGTTTCTTACTTATGGATAAAAATGGTTTTAAGGGCTCAGCTTCAGTTTGTTTGATTAATAACTTCCTCCACAACTATCTCTGTGTAAAACAAGCTATATGAAGAAATAAAGTTTTTCATTATTCCTTTTTGTTTGCTGCATGTATTTGCTGGCAGTAAGTGCTTCTCTAATCTAACAATAGTGATAACAATGTGGGGACTTTTGCCATAAATTCTTTAAAAAAAATTTAGCCCTAAATTCATTCTGTATATAAGCATTTTAGCCTTCTCATGCACTTGAGTATACCAGAGGTATTGTAGATGATACAGGAGAAAGGTTAGTCATCTTGTCACAGTATCCAGCTAGTAAAAAATATCTTGAACTTGCTGAGACTAAAAATTGTATTAAAATGCAGAAGAAATCAGGAAAATTGGATTTGCTAGTCAGTGAGCCCAGCATGGACCATTTGATTGGACTGATTGCAGTAAGCAAATGAGAAAAACTTGGAACAGTGAAAAGAAGTAGGAAGATAATCCCCAAGTAAAATCATGGTATACCAGCATGTAGAATCATTTGGAAATGATTTTGTTGACTAATTGCAATTTGACTCATAACAATTACTGAACTAGTTGCATTTAGTCACAGCCAAGCTTGTTTGTGGAGCTGTTTCTCACCTATTTTGTAGTAGCAGAGGTTATAACAATCTGAAATGGGATACTACTTGATAAAAGATGGATGCAACCTACATAACCAGTGGGCATATTACATACAGCATACCTTGACTGAGAGGGCTTTCCACACACCTTGATGAATCTGAGCCATTCCTCATGGCTCTGACATGTGGGAACCATAAGATTAGATGGGAAAAAAGGCAAGAGAAAGTATTCAATTGCATGGAAAAGGCCCTGAGAAAAAGCACTGTAAAGAGATACATAGATTCCTGGTTTCTGCATCCTGTAATGTTTTTCCCTTTTAGAGTAACATGATCTGATAGAAAATGTACACACAGCCCAGGAAGCAGAACCTGGAACACCCTGTTCTGTAATGAACCGCAGAAAAAAAATAATATTTCCTGGCTGAAACTGATACACGTCTTTTACAAGATTCTGATATTGGAAAGTATCCAGTTATTAACACTAGCATTGACGATATCTAAGCATACGTGCTTACGTTAATGATTTCCTATGATCAAGGCAGGGAAAAGCAAACACGTGTTTCTTCATAAATCAATGAATAAACTCTTTTGAAAGAAGTCATAAAATATAGTAGTAAAATATAGTAGTAAAGGGGTGCTTCTACACCTGAGCTAGTTATCCCAACAGTGGGAAGGAGATGTAGGTCACTGGAGACCTAAGTCTAAATGCAGCAGCTTAATTGAAAGCCCTTGGCACCATGTCATATAAACCAAGATGTCTAAGACACTTTTGCAGTACTAAAGATGTCACAAAGAACATACGGAAAACCCGCGCCCTTCCAGATGGTAGCTGGAGGCCTGACAGGATGCTCTGGGACATCTTAGCAGGTTCTGGACACCCAACTGAATTAAGCACTTAGATGAGACAATAATGAGTGTCTTGGGAGAGACCTGTCTCATGCTAAGACGTCTACATTTCGACAGGTCTTTTGCACCTCAAGTTCTTTTGTGTTCATTGACCTGGCTTCAGCTAGGAGAGGAAACCAGAGTAGTTTTTTGGACAAGCTAACCTTGTAGATTCATTTGAACCTCCAGGTGTAAAGCAGATGAGATCAGTAATACTCAAGGCAGCCCTGTTTTTCAAGTGTGCACTCCTGTACATTTTATTTCATGGCTTGCAATATTGTTGTTATAATTCCATGCAACAATTGTAGTCTTTTAATAACTAAAGTAGAATTCAACTTACTAAATTACCTATAGTGTAGCTGACTTCATCTAAAGTTAGTTCCCTTTATAGTTATTGCAGAAAAACTAACTTTTGAGCTGTGATGTGCATTGACCTGAACGGCTCACCCTAAATCAGACCACATAAATCTGTGATTAAAAACATGTTTGGTTTTTTTTTTTTTTGTCAACTAACAATAAAAGGAATTTGGAGCAAATAGCCTGCATTATAGATATTTCAGTCCAGGAGAACTGAATCTCATCTCCTACTCTTCACCAATGGAGTGTAACGAACTGGAAGTATCTGTTATGTATAAGGAAGTTTAGTTTGAATAAGACATCTCATCCCAAAATTAATCTGTAGAGAGAAAAAAATCATCCAAACATGAAGTTGCAGCAGCCAGAAATTGTTTTAGAAGCACAGTAACTAAATACTTTCTGTTTTCCTTGTCTGACTGATATCTCACAAATCATTTCTTTAATAATAAATTCATCTTCCTTGGAGCAATTGTCTTTTGGAGATGTGGGTCTGATGACTTTGTTTCACCTGCCATTCCAAATTCAAGAGTGTTTACTGACCATGCCCAGTTTAAATGGACATCTTTGTCCTCTGTTCTAACATTCTGCAGTATTTTATTGGTATCAAAACTGGAACAGGAGCTGCCTTTCTATTTGTTTTGCCTGGTACGTGTTTGGACATGGTAGAACCTTAATACAAAACATAATAAAGAGGAATTGCTGAGGAGAAGGGGAAGGAAATGGGACTTAAAAGAGAACTATGCAAAAAAGAAGATACAGGTACACTCAAGGCCAACTACAAAACAGGGCCATTGCAGAGCATAGCGACTGTTGAATTTACACCCAGCTGCAGTTATGCTTTGTGGAGAAAGTCTGACAGTGAGCTGCTTAGGTGGTTGGAGCTAAGTTCTGCTCTATTGTATCCATTGACAGCACAATCAGCAGGTAAACAAGGAATTTAGCAATCGGACACGCTTTTCTCTTCACGTCCACTGCTGGCAAGGAGAAGTCACTGCAAAAAGTTCCTGGATATACAACCAGCAGATGCAAAAAGAAATAGGTGCTAAGTGTCTTTTCCTGTCCTCAGGTCTTAACAGCTTAATAACTTTGGCTTCCATTTAGGATTTTGAGGATGGGAATCCTGTCCCTCACTGCATCAATACAGCTGCAGAGCACCGGGAGAGATCACTTTTGTGGTAACAACTGTGGATGTGTTTTTGCAGAAGCTTCAGCTGTGTGCAGAGAGGAAATGGGTAGGGTGAGGAACATAGGGCTAATGGCTCATAAAACCCAAAGCATGAGGGCAGAAGTCTATGATCAACACGACGTGGACAGTGCAGCATTAGCTTGGGGCCATTCATTGCCAATTGAAGCTCTTCCAGATTTGATTTTTTACCCATATATCTCAAACTAAGCAATCAAATTTGCTTGCCAGACAAATAGGACAACTGTGGCCTAGAGCAGGAGAACTTATCAGCCAGGAGTCAACCTAGAGCTGAAAAGAATCTCTGGTGTTGGAGGCAGCAGATCTTTCACATCCTACCTTTGACACCCAAGATGAAGACAAGATATCGAGAGTATGTCACTTTTGAATGTCATCTTGGGTTGTGAAGCCAACTCGTATGACATTCATTCATCCTTAGGAGAATAGAGTCTACAGAGAAAGGGTAGATAGTGGTGTTGACATGATGCACATTTTAATGTCCCCTTTACAAGCTGTAAAAAGCTGTCCCTCAACGTAGGTGACTCATGAACTACATGCTAGCTTCTTCTCAGGAAAAGGAATATCTTATTTGGATGGTCTAACCAAAAGAAATTACTACTCTGGTGTGTGACTGGATTGCTTTGAATCTGTGAGTTTTAAGTGCTGTGAAAAACTGCAAGAAAACAATTTCTGAAAATGGGCAAAATGACTTTGCGCTCAGAGAGTGCAGAACTGTGGTTTGGCTGCTGACCTAGCTACAGACCAGTTTCTCAGAGTGGGAAGGCTCCAGTGGGTCCACAACCATGAACAAAGTTTTACTGGTTATGGATCATGGGATATTCAACTGTAGAAGTAGGAGAGGGTTTCTTTTGTATTCTCGCTCGGAAAATTGTAACCTAGCTGAAGAGCAATGTTTTAGTTATCCTGAAACTACTTGGAATTTGGATCACATCTGTGAATAAGTTTTGTCTGGAAGTAATTTCTTGGTGCTGGATAAACCCTGTTTCTTTCTTTTTCTGGCATGGGAATATAACATCCAAGTAGGCTACATGAAATCCAGTTTAATTCCCTCTGTTTTAATGGAGAAGACATAACAGCTCTTAACCAAGCTCCTCAAAAGGGGTTTGCACATTATTTTGAGGAGGCTATTCTCCCCTTTTGGTGTCAATGCTGCAGCCTCATGGTTAAGACACTCCCCTGGGAAGTGGTGTAGATGTATTCCAATGTTGCTTTAGAAATGACGAACTCTCCACAGATATCAGTGCCCAGAGTGTCTGTGGATGCCATGTAGGGTTTCCTGGCCTCTTTCTTCTATTCCAGAAGAACAGAAGGGTCTCTCACAAACCACCTGCCAGCCCCGCAGAAAGATATTATAGCACTGGGTCAGCTAATATGGCAGAAGTCATTGGGAAAAGGGCATGAAGAGGGCCTAAAGAGGGCATACTCCTGAGTGCAAACCACTCCAAATCCCTAGTGACATTAGACTTTGGACACTCTTCCAGGAGGGATGTGTGCTTCAGCACAGACAGCGGAGGGGTCCATCCAAGTTTCCTACACAGTGAGTGAAGTATTTTAGTCATGTAACTACTAACTGTGAAGGAGACGGAGACCAAGCACACTTCCACTTGTCTTTGTTTCTAATTTCCCATAAGTGTCCTGAATTAAACACCTTGTCCCCAACTTAATGAGGGGATCTAGTCTGATTTTTTTTTTTCCCAATGTGTTAAAGAAAATGAGAAAAAAACACATTTATTTATTTCAAATGAAATATCACCTCTAGGTCCCTGGTTGAGCTGCAGGAAAAGAGCACCAGAAGAGTAACAATTATTTTATTCATCTTTACAGGATCAAACACTTCATTTCCAAAGTTGAAGCCTTAATTTTAAATTTGTCTCTGTTAAAGAGACTCTTCAATAGACATTTCTGTGGTTTATTTAGTTTTTACAGTCATAGTTTGACTGCGCAATTGACAGATTAGGGTATTGCCTGATTACAGATTCTTGTGCTCTTTTTCCATAATGTTTCACAGTCATGTTTCTGTTTGAGAATACCTTCTTATAGTGCAACTATGATCAACTTTCAGTTCATCTGTGGTGAGAGAGATTTGGGAATAGGATTGATGTAAACATTTGTAAAGGTCTGGTAGGAGAAAGGAACAGTCTCTATCCAGATCTGAAAAACAACCCCCGGCCAATTATTTTAAGCACTTTCTCAAAGAAGCACCTCATAATCTTGGGGAAACAATGCATTGCATGCAAAATAGAGAAAATATATATGACTAGGTTTTGGTAGCACTTAAGAGCAGCTATGGGAGCCTCGGCATGGTGACTTTTCCAGGCTTCTTTTTTATAGTGCAATTAAAATTCTAGCACTGTCATTTAAAGCATTTTGGTGCAATCTTAAAGCTTTAGCTGTAGCTTTCTGATGCAGATGCTTGATTTTTTTTCCCCTTTTTCTTATTTGTCCTGTCATTTTTTAAGGATTGCCACTTCATGAAGGAGAAATATTGATTTATGGATCATCTCTTTTTGGAAGTACGCACTACAATGTACGGACCACCCAGAACTCTATCTTTGATTATTATTATATGGCATGTTGTATTTTATTCTGAAAGTCTATTCATGTTGGTCTTGCTACTCCTTCCCCCCTCAAAAAGGAAGAATAAATAAATCCCTTACTTCTAGTTACTCAGACTGCTTTCTGCTACCTTTTTTCTGAACATTATCTGTCTCACAGTCACCTTGAGAAACTGAGGAAGGTCTTGATATATTGTGTGGGCCAAATGTATCCTCACTGAAATTCCCATTGCCTGAGGTAAACTGTTGCTCTAGAGGGATAAATGATGCTACTGGGATTATTACAGCTATAAAATTCTACTAGGAAAAAAACCCTGAAAATTTTAAATACCTTCAAATTTCTTGATTACTGCAACCATGTAACATTTTACGTTATCCTGCAAATTACTTAGCCCTGCATAAAGTTGAACTGACATTCCTGTTCTAAAAACCTGTTCCTGGAATTTCCACTAAGTGCAGTATAGTTGTATGTACTGACTCATCTCTGGACTGGTATTTACATAATGATAAATATACATTCCTTTGGAATATTAGTACACCAATTTAGGACTTACTGATGATGATTACAGTGAAATAATTAACTTATAGGTCTTACTAACAGGAACGTGGTTAATACATCCCAGAACAAAACGTGCCTTTTTTGATGTCTCATCCATTTTATAGCTTGCTAATCCTCCATTTTTCATGCATATACTTTGTTACTCTGTTTTCTCATCTTTTGTCAGCCCAGGTAACATTTCCAGTTTATTAGGTTATTTTTTTGAATTCCAGTCCCATCTCCTACACAATGTGGAACCTCAACCAGATTCAGTTATATTTTTTTCTAGAATTGAACTCCCTGTTCAGCTGCACAGGTTAACAATGAAAATAGTGATTGGTTCACACAGCATGGGAGTCCACAGGACCCTTACCTGATATAAATTCTTCACGTCAAAGTGAGATGTGAATTTAAATTTTTCCGAGTTTCAACTAAGTGCGTGTTTCCTTCATGGAGATATAAACCACATTTTCTTTCTCTATAGGTAATGACATATAAACCAATATCGAAAGTCTTATTGATGTCAAAGTATAACTTGTCTATTGCTTTCAGTTTACTTGTCTTGTCAGTTATCCACCTGTTACAGCTGAGGGTTGATACTTCCCCTTTGGATCAGACAATTGAGTTTTAGCTTATGCAAACTGATCAAGGTAGGTGTTTATTGATTAGTTAAGGCACTTTGAGGTAATAAGCAAAGCAGCCAGTAATCTCAAAAAGTAATGTACGGAACCAAAATAATACATAGCCACTAAATAAAAATAACAAGCTACTGATCACAGAATCACAAAATCATAGAATGGCAGGGGTTGGAAGGGCCCTCTGGAGATCATCCCGACCCACCCCCTGCCAGAGCAGGGTCACCCAGAGCAGGGGGCACAGGAACGCCTCCAGGCGGGTTTGAATGTCTCCAGAGATGGAGACTCCACCACCTCCCTGGGCAGCCTGGGCCAGGGCTCTGCCACGTTCAAGGGAAAGAAGTTCCTTCTCATGTTGAAATGGAACTTCTGATGTTCAAGTTTGTGGCCGTTACCCCTAGTCCTGTCACCGGGCACCACTGAAAAGGGTCTAACTAATGTTATTTGAGTGTTATATACTTATGCAGGCGTTTATGTGCAACTTTGAAACTATTAATTATAGCTCTTAAATCTAATTTAAGATCTAGCCCCACTATTAAATTACAATTCTATAAATGCTGTGACGCAATGTCATTTCCTTCCCCCACTGGGTGTTGACCTGACACAAAGTACAGTAGGTTGTCTAAGGGGGACCCTCGGCTGTCCTGGTGGATGCAGGTCTGCAGGTCGGCGTCACTGATGCCTGTAAGTGTCCAGACTCTTGCTGCCAGAAGATTCACTTACTATTTTTCTTTGGGTTTTTTTCTTTATTTTCCATTTTTTCTGAGTTTGAGCCCAGCTTTCTCTCCCCTTGCACTCCATTTTCTCTTCTCAAACTTCTGTAAAATAAACAGTCCTTTCATAATTACATTTTCCTATTTGATCCTAGTTTTGCTCTAGTGTGTCCAAACCCTGATATTTCTGACAGCATTCCCTGGACAAAGTTGCCCTTATATGGTGTTACTGATTACAGTAGGTGTGAGTGATGTTGCAACCCAAAACACCCCTTAGGTGTTCATACAGGTTGTATTTAGTTTACCAAATCCGGTCACTTGACAGAATTATTCTACTTTAGCCTTGATTCTTCTGCCTAGCTCCAGTCGAATACACACAGGTTCTTATTTTATGTGCCAGTAGTTTGCATACCAGAGCAGCATAGCAACTTGTTTTACATTTCTACTTTAAATACATGAAGAAAAACACATAAGTTCCCTTTTAAGGACTTAGCTACCATGAGGCCTTTTCATCTTGCAGGCCTGCTTGATGGGAGTTCGAAATATTAGATGTTTTTTCTATCAACAAAGCCTTTATGAATTTATGCATGGCTTTTTCAATCATTTGGTGCAGATTTTTTTTTCCCTGAATCAAACCAAGCCAATGATTCAAATGCTCCTTTAGTTCCCCTTTTAGTCAGAAATTCCATATTCATCTTCCCAAAGCTCTAAATCACTTCTTCTGCGAGGTTATTACCTTCATGAAGTTGCTTGTTCATGGTTCAAAGATTTGTTCAATTAGTTCCTTAGGTCTTAGTGGTGAATTTCGTCAGACTTGACTACACCACCACCATCTCACTGCTGTCTTTTATCTTGCAGATGGATGTGTCCTGTCTTTTATTGTAGTGAAGACAATTTACACACAGATTTATTGCATTTCCCCTGCGCATGACTAGATGTTTAAATTTCACTACGTGGGTCATCCCCATATCTGTGTAGCTTTAGGAGAGAAATAGAAAAAAGCTTTTACATCGTGACATTCTCATATGACAGATCTGCAGATTACAGTCTCACGGACTTTTGTCTTGCTTGTCCTTTGCTCTGTGGAAAGCAAACAGTTTGGGTCAGTGAAGTACCACTCCCACAGAGCTGGAGAGTGTTTACCAGGAAACTTTCTGTTTGCCAAAGTAATTTTTCTTTAATATCCCATGTTGTACAACCAGGGCATTTTTTCATCTGCTCCAAGAAGACTTTTAGTGCCAAGCAACAAATCGCAAGCTCTGTTCAGCTTCTCAAATAAATGTGAATGTGTATTTACTTTAAAAGAATGTCATCATCTGAAAGACTGAGTTTAAGAGCAAGTTACAACTCCGTTCCTCAATTTTCCTCCCTAAATCTTTTTATTTCTTGTCCTTTATTCTTATGTGAAAGCCCTGAGCAAACACAGGGAAAACCATGCATAGTGACAACAATATTGGTCAAATGTCTGGACCAGGGTGAGGGTCAGGTAGTTTGGAGGCAGGTTCAGTGGATGCCTCCAGGTTCCCAGTTGTTTGGTCACGTCTCGTGTTGCTACATCTCTCTTGGGCCCATTTGTTCTGTCATCTTTAGTCAGGCACAAACTGTTCAAGCAAGAGATACAAAACATAAAGCAATTTTTTAATGGCTTTATGTGATTTTTGTCATATGCAAAAGTGGCCATGGTCTGACAAGCTTTCAGGCTAACAGGCTCACAACCCTGCAGAATCTTTGCTTGCAGTGCAGGCACCAAAGGGTCTGGTTAGCCTCCCCAGCTCGTTAGAGTATATCCTCACTACAAGACAGAAATCGAGGTGCTGGAGTGTGTTCAGAGAAGGGCAACGGAGCTAGTGAGGGGTCTGGAGCACAAGTCTGTGCGGAGCGGCTGAGGGAGCTGGGGGTGTTCAGCCTGGAGAAAAGGGGGCTGAGGGGAGACCTTCTCGCTCTCTGCAACTGCCTGAAAGGAGGGGGTAGAGAGGTGGGGGTCAGTCTCTTCTCCCAAGTAACAAGTGATAGGATGAGAGGAAAAGGCCTCAAGTTGCTTCAGGAGTGGTTTAGATATTAGGAAAAATGTCTTCACAGAAAGAGCTATCAAGCATTGGAACTACACTTCCCAGGGAAATAATTGAGTCACCGTCCCTGGAGATCTTTAAAAGATGGGTAGATGTGATGCTGAGTGACATGATTTAGTGGTGGTTGGACTTGATGATCTTAAAGGTCCCTTCCAATCTAGATGATTCTATGATCTGCAGGGTGCTCTGTGGGCACCGATGTCTCTGACAACTCACCCAAAAGCCCGGTGATTCCCAACAAGATCCTGATCTGTCTCCCTGCCTCCCTGCCTTTTTTCTTCTTCTTCTTCTTTTATTTTTTTTTTTCTTTTTTTCCCATTTAGGACTTTATACATTTCCACGTTGATGTTTTCCTTTTTGAATCATTGAGCTACTAACAACCCTGCCTCAACAGTCCTTCCTCTCTCTCTATTTTTACTTTACTTTATTTCTAGAGACTTTCGCACTGCTTTTTCCCAGCAGTAGGACTCAGGGATATGCACCTGGGCCATGGACATAAGGAACATAGGCAGCATATATCTGGAGGGAGCTCACACCTGAGATTGCAGACAGAAAGGTTTACACTCATTCTCAGTGTAAAATTCAAAGCTTAAACTACTTGCACATATATTTGTATGTGTACTTCTCTATTGCAAGCTTTCTGAGCAATTTTGATTCAGTGACATCCAGGGGCAATAATTTTGACAGCTGAATGAGGTTTTATATGCTGATTTGCTCTTGTCATCACCTCCACGTTTGCACGAGGAACAGTTCATTGGTGAGTGTGAGGATGCTCAACTGGCTGTCAAAGCTGGGCATCATAGAATCATAGAATCACAGAATCAGTGAGGTTGGAAGGGACCTTTAAGATCATCAAGTCCAACCATTAACCCACCCTGACAAAAACCCCTTGTAAACCCTGTCCCTAAGTACCTCATCTACCGTTTTCTTAAACACCTCCAGGGATGGGGAATCCACCCCCTCCCTAGGCAGCCTCTTCCAATGTTTAATAACCCTTTCAGTGTAAAAGTGTTTCCTGATATCCAATCTAAACCTGCCCTGACATAACTTGAACCCACAAGTCAGATATGCAAGGACAGTTAAGCCAGCTGGAGTTTCTTGTGAAGTGGAGGATGTGGCTGATTTGGTAAACCTGTCCAGTTCAAAAATTGATGTAAGGTCTCCCTTTATTTTGGCCTTGTTCAAATCAAAGGGGCAAACGAGAGGACCTGTACCTGACATGCCCAGTGAGCCATCCCAGGGCACCATGGGGCAGCAAAGCAGAGGTGCTTCCCAAACCCATCCCATGGAGGACTCTGTCCAAAGCGCAGCCAGCTGTGACATAAGCTTCAGTTCAATGTGGTGGATCCCCCAGAATGGCTTAGGGGGCAACTTAAGCGGAGATTTCACGCTGACCATTCATTGTAGCCTGAGTGGGATGTTACCTTTGGGCAGCTGGCACACAGAAGCACTTTCACGCACAGTTTCCCCTCCAGCCCTCAGGAATGACCAAGCACGGATGGGTGAAACACAGTCCAGACCTTCTATTATGGAGAAAGCAGAAGCCACCAAACACAGCGTTGAGTATTGCCGCTAATAAGAAGTTCCAGAGTAGTTTTCCCCTGAGCATGGTGTCCCGTTGCCCTCTAGTGGAGAGCAGCCATTCATCGCTTCCCAGACAGCACGGGATGGCCATGGACACGCTCTGCACACACTGCAATTCACTGGGCGCTCATTAGGCTGGTTAATCTGGGGATAAAACTGCGTGTTTTCGCATCTCTTTGCAAGCCGAATCCTGCAAGTTTTTGCATGAGTAGAGTAGATTTGCTCAGGGTGTGATATCTGATTGCAGTTTCAAGTCTGCATACGCTGACTTGCAGACAGAAAGGCTTTATACTAACACAGATTTATTATATGAATACAGACCTGCTCACAGTAGGGATGGCTATATCACTATAGGACACTTTCATGTCACTGCAACCGAAACGACAGTCTTGTCTAACTCAGTCTTGTCTAACACTGCAACAGTCTAACAGTCTTTATTTTTCCATTGTGTGTGACAGTATCTGTAGGAGCCCCTGGAGATTTATCATTTTAATTTGAAGTACACCATATAGTACTATTTCCTTATAAAAAATGCTTTTACTTTTTCTTTTATGGCTTATAAGCAAATGGCAAGCAGTGAAAAGTAACTTACATTTCACTTTTGCTTAAATAAAAAATGCAGTTGGAAGAAATTTTGAAAGTCCAAATGCAGAACCTAAAGCATTTCAGACAGCTGTTTGCCTAAATTAGCTTCGCCTCTACTGAATTTAGTCTCTGCTGAATTGGCTTTGGGAACCAGCTGCACCCCCACCCTCTCTCAAGAGATTGGTCTCTCAGAGTAAATAATAAAATAACAAAAAATCAAACTTTAAACACAGTACTATATATTAAATAAAAGCCAAGGCAGTTCCAGTCATTCATGCATTACAGTATGACGAACTTTATAATGTTTTCTTTCTCCCTCATTATCTACGTAACCTTAAATTAAGGAAATAGTGTATGTTTGAGATTATGTTCCTTCAGAGACAAAATTTCAAAAATTTGAGGGGGCTAGGGGAATGGAAATCTTTGCCTGAAGACAGGATCAGTGACAGAAAAAAGAGCCTTATCACAAAAAAGATTTTTTTTATTATTTTATTAGTAATTAAAATTTGTCTTCCTCTGTGGAAGTTGATTTGGTATCATTAGCAGTACATGATATTTGTCAATAATACACATTTTTTCTATACAAACAGTGGTTGGTTTGCAGCTGGGCTGTATTTCTCATGAAAAACCTTGACTCATTTATTTCTTATGATCTTTCTTACCTTTGATTTCTTGCTATATTATTCTCTTTAAACATTGTAAGACCTGCATTGAGCACGTACTGCCTGCTATTGTTTTTTAGGCTCACTTGGCTGCTATTTATAATACCAAATCTATTTATCACATGATATAACACATAGACCATCTCTGAGAATTCGTATTAAATGGCACCTGCCTTCCTGTCCTGCTCTCTGAAGGTGAAGGGTCTGCAGTTTCCCCCCGCCCAACTGTCTACTTCAGCATTCCGGCCACAGGGGAATTTCTACTGGACCCTCAAGCTGGTCTTGAACCTTATCCATCCGCAAGGAAATCTTCAGAGCCCTGAAGTTAAAGACAAGCAATAATTTTGCTCCGCAAGGCTGAGCTGACATTAGTCTGTCAGGCAGCTCTTCCAGCTGGTCCTGCAGTGTTATAGAACAATCCTACTGAGCCCAAGCTTAAATAGATAAATGAGTAAGAATATGAAAATGGCAGCAGTGGATCACACCAAAAGTCAGCTTAATCTCACTGTCTTTTGCAGGAAAGGCCAAAAGCAAACTCTGAGTAAGATTTGAAGGGCAGGATAAAGATACGATGCTTTCCAGACTGTCTCCTAGCCTCTGCTGAATTCCTTGAATTAGAGACAATGTATTTGTATTTATATTTATATATATATTTGGCAGATTTTTCTTTCATAAATTGGTCTCATAACCTTTGAAACCATAATTTTTTTTAAAAAACCAAACCATAATACAATGAGTTTCAAGAAGAAAATTTCACACAAGGTGAATTATTTTAAAATAGTGTTGCAGGTGTCATTATCATCTACAGAAAGACAGGTACCAAAACCTTCTTGTTTTTGAAACCAGTCATAGTTCTTTCGCATGGACACCCCCCCCCATCCCCTTACTTCTCAGTGGCAATTAGCACAAAAATAACTCTATTTTCATAAACTTTCCAAATAAGAACTGAGTTCCTGATTCACTTTGCTTTGCTCTGCATTATTCCAAACATCCTAAGATACACTTTATGTATGTTAGCGTACATAAATCCCTGTTGCATATGCTTACAAGATATCAAAAAGGGATTTTATTGCTTTTCTGTAATAACCCCATTCTGGGTACACTAGCAGTATTTTTATTAACTATGTTGTACTCTATGATGCCATGGATTTGAGTTTTCGCTCTGTTGTATTAATGATGACCAAGACTGAGAGAAGAACCATAACTGTGCAAAACTCTGGCATACTTGAACTAGTTTCTGAGCACAACTTTGACAGAAGAAATATTTGACTTATGGGCCCTCGTCCAAATACTTAAGCATACATGTGAGTTTAAGCACAGGAGTTATTATTTTCAAGCCAAAAGGCTGAGCGTCTTGAGGAATCAAACTCTGCATGCGTGATTGTTAGCTTTAGATAAATAATTTTAACACAGAGAGATGCTCCTAGATGTAAACCATTTCCCTATCACAAAGCTAAGCAGCCAGTAGTCTTGTGTTGAGGTGGGCAGAGGTGTTTTTTCCATTCTTATTGGGCTCTCCCTTGAGTATGGGAGTCCTGGTGGACAACAGGATGACCATGAGCCAGCAATGGGCCCTTGTGGCCAAGAAGGCCAATGGCATCCTGGGGGGCATCAAGCAGAGTGTGGCCAGCAGGTCAAGGGAGGTCATCCTCCCCCTCTGCTCTGCCTTGGTGAGGCCCCACCTGGAGTGCTGGGTCCAGTTCTGGGCTCCCCAGCTCAAGAAGGACAGGGAACNTGATTCTGTGATTCTATGAGGAATTTACAACCATTAAACTGTCACAGACTGTCCCTTATTCCAAAATCACCGATAGGAGAGATTATTATGTCCTGACATGAAGGTCAAAAAGTTATATATTTAGGTCTAGACCTCTTTAATGATTATACATATGATTGCATAGGATATTCACCAAAGTCCAAAACATGGAGAGTTTATGCCACTACATGCAAGAGTAGTTTATGTGGCATATTAACAATAAGGGATGCCCTTTTCACAGTGCCTAACTCTTCCATAGCTACAGAGAATGTTCAATCATCTAAACCAGAGCTCCATATCCCACCAAAAGTATATATTTAATATAAAATATGTTACACTTGGTAACTGTTAAGCGGATAGTCTTTTTAACTTTCAGGAGATGAAACAGCAGTCCCTAGTACACCAAGACGAGCTGTGTCCCAATGCTTTTATTAAAGTAGGAAAGAAGATGAAACCTAAACCAACTTTTTTTTTTAAGAATAAAAATAAAAGCTCTCCAGGTTGCCTAAGTAGGGGCAATGTTTTAGTAAACTATATTATTTATATGTGAAAACATCTAGTGATGTAACTAAGAACTGATCTTCTCCATGGAGCTTCCTTTGTTTTGCAAGCAGCAAATTTTATGTATTTGCAGCAGAGAGAGGTAATTTTAGTGACACTGAAACGTCAGCTTCAGATATTCAATTTTCCACCAGAGGGCACTCCTATATTTTTAATGAAGGCAAGTTTCTGACTGACGTTTAGGCAGGTTTGCATAGCTTTGGGTGTCTGATACAATTCTAGCTGCGACATGGCAAGCAGAAAAATGCAGGGTTGGATTCACCTCGTGGCACATCTGTCAACACCGTGCATCATCTGGTACCCTCCGCTGCTAGCCGATCATGCACAGCCAGTCTTCATCACGCCAGATGTGTCAGGCTTATCCACCTAAAATAAATAGTCAATCAGTTCATACACAGAGTGTGTTACATGGCCAAGGTATGACCTAGTTAAACCTGGGATTGAAGGGATCTGTGTCTTCCTCCTGAGAAGGAAGGAGGCCGCCTCTGTCACCAGGGTTGGTACCAGATTTCAGCATCTTCTCTGGAGTACTCCGTTCCCTGTACTGCCCAGTGACTTTATCTTATATAAATTGTTATAAAAATTAAATCACTGCGCAACCTGCTCTAGGTGAACCTGCTCTAGCAGAAGGGAGTTGGACTAGAGGATCTCCAGAGGCCCCTTCCAATCCCTACCATTCTGTGATTCTGTGATAGTTGCTGCAGATTGGGTGGATTTTGTAGCTCTGATGCTCGTTAATTTACATCAATATACAATAAACCCCAAATATTTGCAGTCAGATCTATAGACACTGAAGAGCCTGTTAGTTTAGCTGTAGTCTGTCCCTAGAAGCCATGTATTATGGGGGACTTGGGCCCTTTTTAACTTTTTTCCTCAATTTTTAGAAATATATTACTGTTGTTAAGGTACTACGCTTGCATGAAAAAAATTTTAGTAATTTTTTTTTTTGATGACAGAAAAGAAAGTGTAGGTTTTAGGGCATCCACATGAGGTAGCCAAAGCTTTTTGAAGGAAAGTCATAGAATCATAGAATCACAGAATGGTCTAGATTGGAAGGGACTTTAAAGACCATCTAGTTCCATGCCCTGGGCAGGGACACCTCCCACCAGACCAGGCTGCTCAAAGCCCCATCCAGCCTGGCCTTGAATCCCTCCAGGGATGGGGCAGCCACAGCTTCTCTGGGCAAACTGGGCCAGTGCCCCATCACCCTCACAATAAAGAATTTCTTCTTGATATCCAATCTAAATCTCCTCCCTTTCAGTTTAAAACCATTACCCCTCATCTTATCGCTACAGTCCCTCATAAAGAATCCCTCCTCATCCTTCCTGTAGGCCCCCTTTAGGTACTACAAGGCTACTATAAGGTCTCCTCAGAGACTTTATATGCTAGAATGCTAGAGAGTGCTACAGAAAATTAGAGGTTTGTTGCATTTAGGCATAGAAGACTAAACCACATTTCTTAACAGGCTCTGTCAAGGCTGAATTACCTCCTAAGGATTTATTAAAGATAGTCTCATTCTTTAGTTACTGAAATAGTTGGCAAAGGCAGTTTAAGGAGGAAATAAATTCCTCTGGTAATTTGACAAAAATATATATGAACAGAGTCAGCAGGGACTGGAAGTATGACACACGAAACGGTTTGCATGTTTAGGTACCATGTCAAATTCTCACAGCAACTCTTAAACCAACCAGGTAAATGCTTTTCCCTTCCTGTAAAGTCAGTGAGAAGGAATAGCCTGAAATCAGACTGTCACACTCAGCTCTACACCAAGTAAGCATCTATGTTAACCTGAACCTAGTTGAGAGAGCAAGGGAGAGCCAGGCTGGACAAACACAAGTGTAAGCATGCAATTTATTTAATGTAATCACAGAATGACAGGGATTGGAAGGGCCCTCTGGAGATCATCTAGTCCAACCCCCTGCCAGAGCAGTCACCTTAGAGCAGGGGGCACAGGAAAAAAAACAGGCGGGTTTTGAATGTCTCCAGAGACGGAGACTCCACCACCTCCCTGGGCAGCCTGTGCCAGGGCTCTGCCACCCTCAAGGGAAAGAAGTTCCTCCTCATTTTGTCTGGAACTTCCTGTGCTCAAGTTTGTGCCCGTTCCCTCTTGTCCTGTCCCTGGGCACCACTGAAAAGAGCCTGGCCCCATCCTCCTGACACCCACCCTTTAAGTATTTATAAGCATTGGTAAGATCCCCACCTCAGTCATCTTTTTTCCAGACTGAAAAGACCCAAGTTCAAATTTAAATCCTTTCCTCTGTTTTATTTTTCCTATGAATGTTTGGCATTTTTTTGGTGTTATGGTTTTTCCCAGCTGGTTGTAACTCTGAATGAGGTGCTTACACAATCACCAGTCTTCACAGAACCTGTAGGTAGCTGTGATCTGTCAGTCTCGTCAACAGCAGAGAAAATCAGAGAGAAAAGCTGATCAGCTTTTAGTTACAAATGGACTTTGTTATTGGATAACTTCCTCAACTGCATCATTCGGTGATGACACTTCTCCACCCTGCTACCTCCTGTGCGCCAGCTAATGAGTCAGTCACTGTCTGTTCTGGGCAAACTCATAATTTGTAATGTAATCAAAGGGACATCAAGAATATGAGGTCTCCTACAAACCTGCGATGTTGCTTCAAGAGGAGACAAATACAAGATTCGAATCAATATAGATACAGACATAGAAAAAAGAATGGATGGAAAGGGTTTGGAGGAAGATGCAGAAAAAGGTCTAAAGCTGAGAAAAAATTCAGGTCATGCCATGGAGACAGCGTTAATGATTCCTACTGTAGAATGCCATCAGTGATTGACCAAAAGTGTGTATGTATCCTCTAAAATACACAAGAAATATATTAGAACATGTGTAAGGAAGATATATCTGAGCTAGTTCACGTTTATGGGAAACAGCAACACAAAGTCACCAGGAGGAAAACCTACTCCCAAATGAGTCATCTTCTCATCAATGTGTTGTCTTTGGAGCCTGCTTGATGGTGTGTTTATACGGTCTATATACATCCTACATATATCATGTGTAGGAATGATTAAAATATGCTGTGTTTCCTCTGTCAGAAGCAACGCGAAAATGAACCTCTCCACTTCTTCTGCTGCTTAGCTAATCACAATTACCTTTATAGCTCTCGTGTGTATATGCCACCCATTCCTGCCCTAGATCTGAGGGCTAATTTTAGAGTGCAGTGCAGTTGTTGATGTGTTTCCCAGTTGCACAGTCACTCGACACCTGTTCATGACGACGGACAATACTACACATACCATGTGTATTCCATATATGTGGAATATCCAGGTACGCTGCACAACTGCTATTTCATCTTTCAAACACACCTTCTCAGTTCCTCAGAACTGAGCTCATATACTCATCCACCTGCACGGTGCACTTACGTGACACACCTATCATGAAAAAAATTTGCTTTTCATGCAGAACACTACATCTCATAGAGTCATAGGATGGTTTGGGTTAGAAGGGACCTTTAAAGATCATCTAGTTCCAGCCCTCCTACCACAGGAAGGAACATCATGGAGATGGCAAAGTTTTTTTGACTGTTGTGGTTTAGCCCTGGTAGGGAGTGAAGCCCCACACAGCCCCTCACTAACTCCCCCTCAGTGGGATGGGGGAGAAAATCAGAAGGGTAAAAGTGCAAAAACTCATGGGTTGAGATAAAAACACTTTAATAGGTAAAGCAAAAGCTACCTGGACAAACAAATCAAAACAAAGAATTCATTCACTACTTCCCATCGGCAGGAAGGTGTTCCGGAAAGCAGGGCTCCATCACCTGCAACGGTTACTTGGGAAGACAGACACCATAACTGCAGACGTACCTCCCTTCCTCCTTCTTCCCCCAGTTTTTATTGCTGAGCATGACACCATATGGTATGGAATATCCCTTTGGTCAGTGGGGGTCAGCTGTCCCAGCTATCTCCCCTTTCAGCTTCTTGTGCACCCCCAGCCTACTTGCTGGTGGGGCAATGTGAGAAGCAGAGAAGATCTTGACGCTGTGTAAGCACTGCTCAGCAACAGCTAGAGCACTGGTGTGTTATCAACACTGTTTCATCAGAAATCCAAAACATAACACTGTCTGAACTACCATGAAGAAAATTAATTCTGTCCCAGCCAAAATCAATATAATGGCAAACAGCTTCATTGATTGAAAAGGTGAAGACCCATGGAAATTTCTTTTAGAAGTCTAAAACTATCCCCTTGTTTTTCTATAGATCCTATAGAGCACCTGCCGGCCCTAAGTGTAGACTTTTGCTGACTCAGAGTATCACATAATGCTTCTGTTTGAAAAAGAAAACAACTTTCCTATGAATTGTTCCACAATTTTACCAATTTCTCTCCCTTCTCCCCGTTAAAGGCTATCAGTCTGACTAAACTGGCTGTAGATGGCTAAAGTAATTCCAGATGGATCCCACCCCTCATATTGATATTCCTGATGTTTTAATGGGTGAGCTTGTTTGTTTTGATTGATCCAGGAGCTATGTGGTACGTCTTGGCTAACAGGTGTCTTCAGTGCCTAACCTGTGCAATCTTGTTTCTTATTAACTGGCAATGGGTGGACTGGCTGGCAGTTATGGCTCATTAGGTGATGGCTTAACATGAATGGACTTGTTATTTCTTCTTAGTTCCTTAAATGCAGCAAAAAGGTAACCTACTTATCACCTCTTGGCAGGACGAGCCTCCTCCTACCACCCACTAACGGCAAAGCGGGTCCGGCGATGCAATTCATGAAGTGAACAAAGACAGCTTGGGCTCAAGGGAGATGCTTTATGCAGAAGAAGAGATCAGACTGAGACATCGAGCTGCTTGGGGCGATGTATTATTAAATGCGATCTACTGATATACTACTTCTGTAGAAGCTGATTAATGACATCCTACTTTATTATTCCTTATCTTTTATCTTCACCTTGTTTCACAGATGTAGCTGGCAGTACACAGCACTAACCAGAGACCCGTGGCACTCATTAGGTGGTGGCTGCCTCTCACAAGTGCCATCAGGCATGCAATTCCTATTCACAATTTCGCTAACGATGCTGGTTAACATGTTGCTGTGTTGCTGTTCAAGCAGTCTAGACAACATGGTCTTGTCAGTCTCGAACTAACTTATCTTTTACTTATCATTTTCTTTGACACAGTCCTCTGATAAGCTGAGAGATAAATACATGACAGACTCTGCAATGTATTCCCCCAGCACTACAATCTTAGCAGTAACACTATAGAGGGGTTTCATCTAACGAGTGCTTCTTCTGACCTGTTTTCTCTTTTGTTAGAGTGTTGCAGCTGCAGACCTTAAGGCACATTTAAACTAGAAACAAATTTTTGTTTAGCCGTTCCCCGTGCCTTGGGAAGTTTTCTGCCTTTGTGTGAACGTGGGTGTTTAGCGCTGGCAGCTCAGGACAGGTACAGGATGCGGGCAAGTCAAACACGTTCAATTGCTTAAGGTCCTGTTTTGTATTAGCTTTGATGCTGTGATTAGAGGAGAGGAGCGATCCCCTCTAAAAGAAAACTAACTAGCGGAAGAATTTTCTGCTCGGTTAGTGTGCTGATTTCTCTTAGAAAAGGTTAATCAAGCACCAGGACTATTTTGTTGAAGACAGCTAAAACTGTCTTGGTTACCTCTTATGGCAACCAGATGTGGATCTGGTGAGGAGGGAGAAGAAGGGAAATGCATCTCCTTCTTAGTACTAGTCCGTCTGATGGTAATGGTGCGAATCTGTTGTGTGACTGCACAGTCAGTCTTTACTTCACCCTGAGGCTGCGCCTGATCCTGGAGGCAACCCAGAGCTCTCGCACAAGCTACAAAACCCATGCAGGTCAGGGAGCCATGAAGGCTGCTGGTATTACCTGAGCTACAGCCAGGATAAAATCAGTTCCAAAATAACACTTAGAGCCACATGGAGCTCAGCCATTAAATGCCTTCCTTATCCTTTCCTTTTACTTCTTTCCCTTCACAGCACAGCTACTTGACAAGGACTACAAACACATCAACTTACTGCTGATGAGGAGGGATCATGCTGGTGTCTGAACCGGGGAGACAGATGAAAGGAGAGAAAAGGGGACCTCAGCCATCTCTTCTAAATGCACTCCTGGGATGCAGCTGATTTGGAGCCATCTAACAGTTTCCCACTGTTGCTGGGGGAGATTCTCTTCCGTTCTGTGTCTGCATGTCTCCGTACCAGCCAGACTGTGGAGAGTTTTCTGCCAGGTTAGGAAATGGAATCAACTCAGTCAGGAGGAAACGCAGTGGTGGCACTGGAGAATATCCTCCTCTTCCGACGGTGGTAACCTGTGTAAGCCATTCCAGGTAACTTCGCTTCCATGGTGTGGTCAGATTTCCTAGCCAAATTGTTCTAGCGATTTTTCCTTGCTCTCCCATCTCTTAGTTCTACCCCTGCAAAGTCATTCTCTGTGCTAACAGATTAGGTCTGAAATCCCACCCATGAGCTATGCATGAAGTAATAGCATAGTTTAACATTCCCCCTCCCACAAAGCTCATTTCTGCCTTTTTAGAGCCTCTCAGTTGTAACAAAGGGACTTGATTTTGGACCTTATGGTGAATTGTGCTGAGGAGCTTATCCAGATTAAAAATAACTACATTTTCATGTTATTTTTTATTGTGGACCAGCTCCCTGAAAAAAAAAAAACAACTCCCCCCGAACCAGCCAGAACAGCATTAACAGCTAAACTCATGGAAAGTTTGACAGAAATAGTTTGATGCAGCACTGCTACTAAATGATAAACTTTGCAAACTATGCCATAGCATATTATAGGCAGACTAATAAGTATACTTACAGCAGTGGGCAGTCCCTGCCACTTAAAGCTGAAAAAGAGGTTTACTCATGAGATATTACAGTGAGTGCTGGTTTGTGGGCAGGCTGAGACTCAGATTAAAGGATCCCTTATAGACAGCTCTGGGAGAAATACAGCTGCTTAAATCCAAACGTGTGGTCCTAACTGCCTCTGATAGCTCTCTTGCCATGCCAAGGGAAATCTGTAACCCTTATGCATGCCACAGCAAGGAGTGAGTAGGAGGATTAAATCCCTGTTTCCTATTAAATTGTAACAGGCCACTCCTTGCTTAGTCTTTTGTTGCAGTTTGCATCCAATTTGGAGACACTCACCTCTTGTGTAAGGCACTGTGTGGGCAGCCTGTGTGCCAGAGGATTGCGGGTGCCAAAGCTGGATTTCAGTGTGTAAAACATGAGGGTCTGGAGCATTTCTTGGACCATCTGAGGGCACAGATGATCTCTGGCCCTCATAAAATTTGCACGTGCATCACCTGTTGTTTTCTTTTATGGCTGCAAAATGATAAAATGATGATCTACAACTATGTTATACTATGAGCAGATTGTTTCCATTTTCTTTAAAGTTTGTCATATCTTTCTTACCTGTCTCGCAACCTGATGCAGCAGAGCAGGTGGACACACACGTGGAGTCAGGAAGACATAGAAAGAGTTAGAATACTCTTCATTACTTTGTTGTGTAACACTTGGCTAAAAAGGTTATCTGTGGTAAGCTGTTACAGAGAAAGTTAATGAGGATTACCTCCATACAAGTAGAAAAAGCACCTTTCTGCTCAAATGATTAATATTTGAAATACCACAGTTTTTTTAAGGTCTTTTTAAAGTCCATTGTATTTTTTATGACGTCTTTACTCTTGCAGAACACAATAAAAATGTGGCCAATGAAGACTGTGGGCAGTCTGGTACTAGATATAGCACACTATGCAGCAGATGATGACTCAGCCTCTGAGGAAATCTGTTTGATAAAACTAATCTTACTTATGATATGTTAAAACTTAGACAAATGGTATGGAAAGACGAACCAGCACTGTCAGGAATTAACTGAAAATCCCTCCCAGGGCAGAAAAAAAAAAAGCCCCACCATTTCTTGGTCTTCTGTTAACTTACAATTCCAATTAATTTCTCTGGGTTTATATAATTATATGAGAGATTAAGCCAAAGGTACATGCTCCTGCAAAAAAAGTAAAAAAAAGATGCACTAAAAATCAATGTACTTTTCTAACGTAGCAATCAAAATCAGAAATATGAAAAGTGGGAATGTAACTTCATTATGGTACTACACTCTCAGTCTTTGTAAGCTCACCGTAGTCTCTCTCTCTTTAGTTATCAACCAATTAGGTTTAGCTGAGGAATGGAAAATGTTATCTACCATGCAATTTCAACTACTTGTGACATGCATTTCAAAAAGTCAAGCTGCCCTTCCATTCACAGCTTAGAACTTTCTTCAAGACTGTATTTGAATACTATGGAATTTTCCATATTTTGATCAATGCATTCATGTGCGCTTTCATAGCAAGATGTTGATAGTAATTGCAGAGCCTACATTTCTCAGCTTCCTCAAATGTTAATAACTTAGGTTTAGTGTGAAAAAGGGGCAAAAAAAAGTTGATAGAAAGATTAAAAATAGTGTGCAGGATGTTAAATTTTATTAGCATAATTTAAAACATTAATATTTGTGAACCATACTATCTAATGATAATGCAGGAAGTACATTTTTGCCTTTGTGATACATGCCAGGCAGTACTTTGCTGAAAGCTGTCAGACAGATTAAAAAAAATACAGCTCCCTCTTCAAATCTTAAGAAAGTTTGTAAAGAAATTCACCGAAGACATTACATTACCCAAAGTCAGTTTTCAACATTTGGGATTGATTTATGAGATTTATTGGTTTTTCGTGCCTGCTTTCAAACATATCCTTGTATTAAGCCCATGCGATTGTCTGGTTGCTAGCTCTGTCTTTTAAAATGTTTTGGAGATTTCTCTTTCGGCATTATTTGGAAATGAATAACAATGTACAAGCAAAATGAAGTGGAGGAAAAAAAAAGAAATCTATTCATGTGAAAATAGCCTTTAAAAGACACAACATGGGGTCATTTTTCTCCCGATGTTGTTTCCATGATATATAATATGGGAGTTATAATAGGTCTCAATGATCTTTGGAATGCATTGTCATTTACCTAAAATTTTCTTCTCTCATAAAGCTCCGTCCCCGGAGGTATTTAAAAGATGGGTAGCCATAGTGCTCAGAGATATGGTTTAGCGATGGTTTTTGGCAGAGGTAGGTTGATGATTGGACTAGATGACCTGAAAGGCCCCTTCCAACCTAGGCAATTCTATTATTCTATGATTCTACTGGATGGACAGATGCATTGCTGAACAGCGCTGTCCTGACATGTGCCAACGAGTGCAAAGCATTCATTAGCTTAAGGAAAGGCAGCTTTGTGATGAGGGTGTCATTTAAAAATTAGAGATGCTTCTTGCAGTTATTTTATTTTTCATATGGATACACGCTTTGTTTCATTCAACTCCCTTTCACAGAGAACAAATGTTACTTTAAAGCAGGTACAATATCTTTTTCTTGAGTTTTGGGAAAGAACTGTTACATCGTGCAGCCTAGGCAGAGTCCAAGTGAGAGCAAGTGAGAGCCAGTCCACAGTTTCAGGAGGGATTTTTCAAACCCCCCACACATAACAAGACTTCCCCATTTTTCCATCCTCACCCTTGAAACATTGTTGTAAAACTTTAAAGTGTCAAAGCAGCCAAGGCTCTAGGCACATGTTTAAAAGTGTACTGCATGGTTTTGCTTTGCAGGTTTCAAGAACATTTCTTCAAATTCTGAAAAAAAAAAAAAGTGAATCAAGGCCTACAGCATGAGAAGGGAGTAAAATACATCTGTCTTACAGCTCTCAGAAGGCTTCGTGCATTTCAGGAATATCCAGAACTTTCATAACTAATGATGACACATTTTCAAAATGACATTAAAGTTTCTGTTTCAGCGCCAAAAGAAAGTCATGACTGTTGGATATCAAATCTAGGGAAAGAGCAAACTCAGTCCTACCTGCCACAGGAATTTTCTACCTGCCATTAAAAGACATTATTTTTGTAATGGTGAGAGACAGCATACTGACTTATCACACACCATACTGGGCGTATGATAAAGTTTTGCTGTTCCTCTTAAACCACTGCACAAGTGAGAGTACTGTTGCAGTTTAGAGAGGAATTCGCTCTGAAGTGGTTTGTGGTCAGGCAGTTGGACTAAATGATCATTGTAGGTCCCTTCCAACTGCACCTGTTCTATTCTATTCTATTCTATTCTATTCTATTCTATTCTATTCTATTCTATTCCATTCCAGTCTAGTCTAGTCTATTCCAGTCTATTCCAGTCTATTCCAGTCTATTCCAGTCGTCTATTCCATTCCAAACTGTGTACTTTTCCACAGTGAATCAGGGGCCCATGATATGGGACATAATTCAAGCACCGTCCTAGAGCAGCCAGATATCTGCATGGAGCTCCATCAGAAGTAGGCGAGAAAAAGGAATGGGAAATGACCCCTTTCCATGAGCCCTCCCACAGCAGCTCCTTGTATGCTCTGAATCCTTGGTAAAGGTTAGGAAGGGTTTCAAGGTTTTCACCTTGAAAGCTGAAACAACCCTGGAACAGAATGCGCTAAGAGGAATGCACAACCTGATGGGGGAACCCCAGTAACCGCAGCGAGCTATAGGGGAAAAGGCACACTGCCTTGAGATGCCACCTTGGGTACTGTGTCCACCTTTGGGGCCCCCAACATAACAAGGAAATGGACCTGTTGGAGCAGGTCCAGAGGAAGAGCACAAAGATGATAAAACATTTAAAGCACCTCCCCTATGAGGACAGGCTGAAGGTCGTTCAGCCTGGAGAAGTGGAGCCTCTGTGGAGACCTTACAGCAGCCTTCCAGTATCTGAAGGGTGCCTACAAGAAAGCTGGAGAGGGACTTTGTACAAGGGTACGTAGTGATTGAACACAGAATAATGGCTTCAAAATGGAAGAAGGTAAATTTAGATTAGGTATTAGGAAGAAATATTTCACTATGAGGGCAGTGAGGCACTGTCCCAGGTTGCCCAGGGAAGCTGTGGATGCCCCATCCCTGGAGGGGTTCAAGGCCAGGTCAGGTGGGGCTCTGAGCAGCCTGGTCTGGTGGGAGATGACCCTGTCCATGACTGGGGGGTTGGAACTGGATGATCTTTATGGTCCAACCTAAACCATTCTATGATTCTATAATTTTATCTTATAATGTCTTTTGAGTCTTTTACCAGCACTGCCTAGTTTCAGCACAATCATTTGGTGCCAGAGTCAGTCAGTAAACCTTCCTCATGCCCAAGAAAAGCCAGTAACATGATGCCACAAAAAGCAGCAGTCCCATCCATCTCCCTTCCAGTATATGCTTAAATGAAAAAAAGGTTTTTCTGGAGGTTTATTTTTTACTAATTTGCTTTTTAGTGAGACAATGTGTCAGGGGAACAAGAGACCTGATACAATACCAGCCTGCAGTAAAGCGAAGGTTTATGAAGAAGGCACTGTGAGTACTAAGTTAAATGTTACTTGGGACAGGTGAGGAAAACATTCTGTACTTCACCCATCAAAGGTATGTCCCTTTGGAGAGACAAAGAATATAAAATACCTTAAAGCAAAGAAAAGCAACTTAATGTCTCTATATCACAGCACAGGAAATCTTGGTTTCCTGCTCCAAGGGCTGTTTATACCATGATCAATCTATTGATTATTACCTCTCCAGACCTTGACTTTCCTAAATGTACTAGTTATTCATTTTATACTAAGGTGTACTGGTTTAAAATTCTGGCATATTTCGTAGAATCATAGAATCGCCTAGGTTGGAAAGGAATCTTTAAGATCATCTAGTCCAACCACCAACCTAACTTGAACAAAACCCATCACTAAACCATATCTCTAAGCACTATGTCTACCTCTCTTTTAAATACTTACAGGGGTGGTATCTCAATCACTTCCCTGGGCAACCTGTTCCAATGTTTGATAACCCTTTCAGTGTGAAAATTTTTCCTAATATCTAAACTAAACTTCCCCTGGCATCCAGTTCTAGGTTCCTCAGTTCAAGAAGGACAGGGAACTGCTGGAAGGGCTACATGAAAGGGCTACCCTACCCCTGCCAGAGCAGGGTCACCCAGAGCAGGGGGCACAGGAATGCCTCCAGGCGGGTTTTGACTATCTCCAGAGACGGAGACTCCATCACCTCCCTGGGCAGCCTGGGCCAGGGCTCTGCCACCCTCGAGGCAAAGAAGTTCCTCCTCATGTTTAGGTGGAACTTCCTGTGCTCAAGTTTGTGCCCGTTACTCCTTGTCCTGTCACTGGACACCACTGAAAAGAACCTGGCCCCATCCTCCTGACACCCACCCTTCAAGTATTTATAAGTGTTGATTAGGTCCCCCCTCAGTCGCCTCTTTTCCAGACTAAAGAGACCTAATTCCCTCAGCCTTTCTCCATAAGAGAGGTGTTCCAGTCCCCTAATCATCTTGGTAGCCCTTTGCTGCACCCTCTCCAGCAGTTCCCTGTCCTTCTTGAGCAGGGGAGCCCAGAACTGGACACAGCACTCCAGGTGGGGCCTCACCAGGGCAGAGTAGAGGGAGAATGTGTGTCTCTAACAGCATATATGGGCCATATCTTATGACTTTCATCTGAACCACATCTCCCTAGATTGTAAATGTCTTTTGCGGCTTTGTCGAACATGCTAGCAAAGCCAAAACAACATCCAGTCGTCCAAATTACTCATTGAAGTTTGTTTTGGCAAGATCAGCTTGTGACAAATCCATGCTGATATTTTACACTCTACAAAATGACTGGTAAACAGTTTGCTCTATTATCTTCCTAGATATCTAAATTAAGCTTATTGACCTGGTTCCTCATAGGTGAGATGTATGAGGGCTGATTTTTACCTCATTACACAACTTCTTTCATCTTGTGACTGACTGAGAGATCAGGTCTCGTGTTATGGGTTATGATTGGAAGGAATAGATTTCTAGACCCGTTACTCATAGTAAATGGAATTTTTTAGGAGTTGGAGATGATGGATCTAACCATTTCCTTACTGATAACAACACTGGATCAGCTATTCATTGTCATCATTCTTACTTGGACCTACGCTTATTATTTAAGAATGCAGTAAGTCATGTTCCAGTGCTCATGTCTGTGTCCTGTCATTCCTTCATTTACTAGTAGAGATGTACCCAAATGGGGTGGCAGTGTACCAGGGAGGGAAAAAGTGTTTGAGACTAATGAGAAAAAAACCCCCAACCTAAACAAGAAGCACTTAAATTGTGAAACCAGGCTTTTAGCTTAATGTTCATCTTTCATACTAGAAGAAATGAATGACTCAGAAATGTGTGTTGAAATTGCCACTGAAATGAATGAGTCAGATATGTGTGCTGAAATTGTTCTGTGCCAAACACCCTGGGACTTGGAACCTCAATTATGACAGCATCTTCCTTACTAAAAGAGGACTGAAATGTGAAACCATTGTAAGGTAAGACTAAAATAATATTTAGTCTGACTGTTGACTGCAAAGTAGAACACTTGCCTCCTAAAGGTCACAGAAGTGAGTATTGCATGTTATTTATGCTAATGGTCATTCCCTCTGAAAAGATCCTCAAGGAAAATTGCTTGCCCAGCTTCTGTTTTCGCCTAGGAAATCTTCAGTTTCTCACATGAACTGTTTCTGCTTATGTTGCTAAAGAATCAGGCTCCCTTTAAGACCTAATGCCGATAAAGTCACAAAGTTGGTGGAAGTTAACTGTATTTCACAGTAATAAGAAAGAAGAAAAAGTACAACAAATTGGTCAATGAAGGATGGGTAATTTAATGATTGATACAGCAAAATCAGATATTAAAAAAATAATTTTGGAAGACACCCTTACTTCTCACTAAAAGCAGTTTCCGTATGGGGGGACCTTTCCCCTTGGCTGTCTGTTTTTGTGAATTAAGCCCTTTTCTCAGACAGTTCTTTTCCATTAGAGGGCAGGTTTGGTTATCCATATTTAAGCTAAGTGCAATTTATAATATAAGACCTCAGTTCAAGATAAATGAAATACACTTCATATTTTTATTTTGTTTTGTTTTTTTTTTTTTGCTTTTAAATACAACTAAGCATTTTACAGCAGAATGTGTGTCAGCAAAAGATACAGATTCTAAACAAGACTAGTTCTAGTGGAAAATGTGCTGCTTTTCCAAATTCCTTTTGAGAACTATATAATTCAGGTAATCCTGTTTATCTTCTGGTCCTGTTAAGAGCACAATAGTTCAAAACGTTGGTCAAGTTAAAACTGGTTGCATGCCCAAGGACTATCTATCTATACTTAAGAACATATAAAACACATGGAACCACAGAACTTTAAACAATGCTCCTTAGACAACATTTTGGGAAAAGAAAGATGTGAGAAGTTAACCATTAGATGTATCTTGTACCCAAATGCCAAATTTCAATTCATTCCTCCACTGTGTTCTAGACCATTATGTGAGTAGAATATATACATCCTTCTACAGCTTTTCCTAGTGTGAGTTAGTCCTTCTGCATTGCGGGAGAGGCTGGATGGAATCTGTTTTTGTGGAAGAAATCACTGAGATATTGACATCCAGGAAGGAAAACGCTGAGCCGTTTATTTTATTTCAGTTTTGCATTGGCAGGTAGCAGGGCAGAGAACTTGACGAAGCTATGGGTACATTCAGGACACTTTGCCACGGCAGTTGGAATAAACATCTTCCAGTTTTCAAAGCTTGGCTGAAAATGGATTGAAACACAAAATTAATCACAAATGGGAAAAGAGAACCTGCAACATTTCCTTTTAGAATATTTTTTCACCAATATTTCTTTTCTCTGTAATTTTTTCCGCTTCATTGCCATTTACTCCCCAGCAGCACCCAAAACGTTTGATGACATATCCAAAATTCTTAGCTCTTTCAAGGAGGTTTCTCATAGAATTTGCAAAATGTTTTGAAGATTTTTTCCTTTATAGTACAGCCCATGATGAGAATTAGCTTAATTCAGAAACATAAGATTGAAATCGAGACTTGCATTATGAGACTTAGCCCATATGTTTTTATTTTCTGTTAAAATTCTTAAAACTTAGATTTGCTACTTGCTTTTACCAAGTGTGTTGCTACCTCTACCTGATCAGCCACCAGTATTCAAAGGACGAAGAAGAAAAAAAGATTAAATCCCCTTTTTCCCTGGCATTTGCTAGATTCAAGGATGAGACTTGGGTATGGAAAAGCATATGAACTGCATCTGGAAACCTGGAGCTGAGATTTCTGTGCTACCATTCATATAAACTTATCTTTGACCTCGCTGCAGTCAATGAATCTTGTTATACTAGGAAGTATTCAAGAGAGTTTCCATATGGTGACCCTGACACTGTCATCTTTAATGAAGGTAGCTAGGCCATATGAATATCTTGATCCGTGAAGCAGAGGGCATCTGCATCCCAATGTACACCAACTGTCCAACATTTGTCCACCCTTATCATAGATCTCTTTTTCTTTGATTTCACTCCAGAAGTCATTTCACCTAGGTAGAGCACCTAGTATGGTGAAGTGTGTGGTTCTGTAATAGTGCTTTTGGCTTCATACTTGAACAAGGAGCTTCAAAACCTTAAAATTTGCATAAATTAATTGGAATTTTTTTAAAAGCAACAACTTTATGCTAATCACAATTAAAATACTTAAAACTTACTGCATAATCCGTTCTCACAAGCATTAGGGCAATCACCACAGGGTACTCCTTTTTTGTAGGGCTTCGGAATTGAACTTACTAGATTCCCCCTGAAACATCAACATTACCAAGATGAGCTATAAAGTCACTGTAATGTATCTGAGAATAAAACTTAATTATACGGATGCATACACATATTAATTTGCACTCAGTCTTTTCTCTCCCTCTGTCCTCTTGAGGAGCGAGGAGGTGATAAAGCGGCTTGGAGGGCTACTGGTGGTCAGCCAGTCTCAACCCACCAGAATATATTACAATGTAAATGTGAAAACTAATTTTAGACAGTTTATGAAAACCTCACTCCATCTTAAAATTCCTACTAAAGTTTTTGGTATTAATTGTACTTTTCACCGTACTGTACATATTGATATGCCTTCCTGAACCAAGATTTCAAGTAGAATGTGGAAAATACTTATTTGTGATTTATATTATGAAAATTAAGATTTTTAGAAAAAGTAAATTTAATCTGTAAATAAGTGTCACTTTTATGCATTTTATGCTTTTGCTTGTTTGATAATTCTTTTAGTGATTATGTTTCTGTCTTTTCATATACATAATACACTCTTCATACCTGTTTCTCAGCTATAGGTGATGTGGCCTATTACAAATTTCACCATCTCCTGACTAATTTTGATAATGTAATAAGAAGTTCCAGAATCAGAATCAATACGTACGCGGGGCAGTACTGGCAGACATAAAAGTACTGGTATTTACTCTTGGGACAGAAAGCGACAGCACAACCAATTTGATAAGAATTGTACCAAACAACCTGCAGGTGTAAGAATAAAAATCATGGGAGAATGAAAAATATACATTTGAAAATCATTTAAGTACAATAAACATTAAAGAAACATTTTCAACCAAGTTAAGCCACTCTATTTACACTTTATAATAAAATAGAAGTGTCACTTTGCTGGAAAAACATTTTAGTTTCCCTGCTTTCATCCCTGAACCAAATAACATTTAGCAAATACTGATACTTTATCACACACATATATAAAACATTTGAGCTAAAATGTCTCAATTATCATGTTTTCATTCAATTAAAGCTGTTGAAGGTGTAGGAATCATAATGTAAAATTTTGTATCCTGTGTTTCACACAGATGAACAGAGGAAGTTATCATAAGCCATTGTCCCACTAGAAACTCTCCAAGACAATGAAACTCTGTAACAAAGTTATTTATATTTCCTTCCTGGTTCTTTCATAACCCTATGAAAGAGTGATTTTTAGATATTAAACAAACAAATAACTTCCTTCCCTTTGTATCTTCACGAAGTTTTGAAATACCAGTATCTTTGTTCTCTATGCTGTGAAGACACTTAGCCTATTATTTTCATTTTAAATCTGTTACTTTGAAAGTTTTCATCTTGTTTTTTCAGAATAACTCTCATGCCTCCATTGTGCTTATTCCCTTTAGACACAATGAGAGTAAATGTTACTTAGCTAACATGAAGATATTTATTCATTCAGCCTGAAATATAAAAAAGTTGCATCTACCTGAGTGTAATGGCCGATCACAGCACCTCGCATTTTTGCTCCACTTCCATAGACAAAATCTTTTTCCTCATCATACCAGGCCTGAATAGCTTCTGTCCATGAGAAAGGGGCAGTTGACATGAAGAGATTTTCACCACATGCAACATCTGAAAAGAGAAAGGTAATGAGAAATGCACAAAATATACATATGTGAGAAAAAGCCAGCAAAAGGTGTATTATTTCCATGGAAGTTCTCATTCCAAATGGAACAGAAGATTGCTGGGTTTTTTTCCAGTTCAGTGATGTCACCCTTTGTCAATACTGAAGTTGCCCCTTGACCTGTGTGCAGCATGGCCAGCCTCTTTGGCTGGTGGTTTGGTTGTTGACAGATCTTCTGCATGTCTGCAGATACATCCGCACTTGTGCACCACAAGACATTCATGACTATAATGTGGCCATTTGAAAGTTAGCAACCTAGTCACTATTTAGGTCACAGCTCAGTAATCTTGGGAAAATCCCAGTAATTCAAAGCTCACCTCTGGTACACAAGAAGGTGTCTACACTGTCTTCACCTACTGTTTATATTCAGGTCCAACCCTACTGCATATGCATTAGTTCTCATCTGGGATTGACTTTACTAAGAACCAGAGGATTTGGGGTTTAGGCAAAAAGTATGGGGACTGAAGGACAGACCACATCTTACATGGAGTATAGACAGAAGATAGCCAACACCACATTGGTTCATGGCCATTGGTCATATGACCCTCCAAGATGGTTATAGATTGCAAGTTGCCAGGGGATTTAAAAACTGTTGGTCTTAGAAATTATGCTTAGCATCACCAGCTAGTTTTGGACCTTCACACTTTGCCCCTACCTTCCCAGAGAGTTTCATCCAGTACATGCAAGGTGTTGTCTGCTGTAAACTGGGTCTAGATTCTCTTGTACTTGATGGATATTTTAAGAGAATATGCTTTTTCATTATGATTTTTTTCACCTACTGAAGGAAATGGGATATACTTCTCTAAAACTGATTCAACTGAGATGAGAATGGGATTGAACTCTTCTCTCTTACTGGATAGACTTATACCTAGAATTTTGCCTTTGTCCTATGCACCAACAAAATTCAATTGAATATAAATGGCACCTCAAAAGTACTCCCAAAACAAATAAAAACCAAACTGGTCACATCAATAACACATATGACATTATTCAGTTAGCACTCAGGCTTCACTTACTGGTTTTCCTCATGTTAGCAGGACTGTGCCTTAAAGTACATTGATTGGCCCATTTCTGGGCATTCTTTGCAGCTGGAGAAGACCATTCCTTAATGAAAGAAGAAAATATTAGTCATTCAGACATGTACCAACTAATAACCCCTCATGAAGGAACAACATTTGGAAATTACAGTTCAAATCAGAAAAAAAATCGTATACAAAATCCTATTTGTTCCCATTTTTTGGAGCATAGCGAGGTAGGAACAAAGTTACTGTGCAGCTAAGAGAACAGAAACTGTAAAGGCTGATGATGAATGCATCAGAAAGAAATGAACAATGCTGTGGCTTCTCCTTTATTTTTTTCTTTGTCTTTTTCCTTCGAAAGAGACAATATTGTTCATACATCACAAAATTTTCCAGACTTTTTTTTCCACCTGCCCAGCTTTACCTTTCTCATGCTGGCCATGCTCAATCCTTCGGAAAGGTCTGGAGAGTGAATTTGTGGCTAAATGAAATAATGTGACTTTGCAGACAGTCCCGTATCTCTCATACAGTCCATTACTCATGACAAATAGATTTACGGCATGCAACTTACCATCTTCAACATGTTGCTGGCAGTTGGTTTTACTCCTCTCCTGAGGGCATTATGTTTATCAACAATCACCTTTTGCTGATCTGCTCTGCTAGTTGACAGAGCAGCAAAACCTCCAGGTTCCTAAATTGGAAGAACATGTTATATTTCTTTCTTATTTGAATGTAACTAAATCCTGAAAGCTGTCTAGGAAACCTTAAAATATCAGAACACTAATATGAACCAAGGAGATGATCCTTGAGGAGGTGCTGTGATAGACTTTGTCTTCTAAATATCTCTCGGGGTGCTTCCATGTGGAGTAACACTTTCAGTGGTTCCACAGCATAGAGCTTTGCAGTAGTAACATTGGTCCCTGCCTCGTATCTGCCAGCCCTCTGTGGATGGCCGAGATATCCTGGAATGCTTCATGTCCATGTAGACTCTTAAATTTAGGCAGCTGAATAAGCATTATTATACTCTTATTATAATTTCCTTCATGAGATTTTGAGGAAAAAGTATCTAAAAATCAGCTGAAAACAGAAATGTGCTTATAAAGTGTTCGCCTTCAGTAATTTAAACATGCCTATCAATGTTTTTTATTGAATGAAACTGTGGTTCAATCACAGAACAGTCACAGACTTCTTGTGGTAGTTCATCAGCGCATCCCACTGACCAAAAAAGTGTGCCTATGTTTTCCGTGCCTTAGATTTTCTTTCCCTCCTGCTGCAACTGATAGCATTTCTCAAACTTTTCATGTGTTTTCTAACTAAAAAATAGGCATGTGAAGAACTCAGCCTCCCTTTTACAACCATTCTCATTACCATGAAAAGCAGACATTGTAAAATTAGAGGGAAATATAGTCAAGACTTCAGTCAAATTAGTGTTTATGAAGCAGAATTATCAAAATTCAAAGTATGGGTTGGGAGGAACCACTCTAAGTGTGAGTTGAGTCTGCTTGCTTAGCTGTTTGTGGGAAATCAGTGATACATGTTGAGAGGATGGGACTTTAGCAAAGGGAAGGGCAGATAGCTCAGGACCTGTAGGATGAGAAAGGGAGAGAATTGGGTAACCACTGTCTGTAAAACTATGGGGAATTAATAGGAAGAGGGCTGGATCTTCAGGAGATCCAGACTGTTGGATCTGTGTATGAGCTTCTCAAAAGTATAGTTATCTCTGACCCAACTCATAAGTAACACTGACTCTATAGATGGTTTAGTGTGCAAGTGTGGAACCAGTCTACTGCTTTGAAATTAAACAGACTTCAAGGATAAATGAATTCCAGATCCTCGCTATCTAATCAGACTCTTTCCACATCTGATTGATATGCATAGGAAAAGTCAGATTCAGTCAGTCAGTGAGTGCCTGGGGTCCCACTCAGATTTCCTGAGTACAAAGCATGGATCTTACCACTCCAGTGGACAGAGGCAGTACAGCTGCAAGACACAGGAACACCACTGGCAGAATCATCTCTGAAAAGGGGAGGATGAGCATGTAATTTATTTTTTACAGAGCTTTCATTTTTCTGAATCCATAAAGCATTTGTCTTCTGTGTATTTCCTAGTTTTTTTCTTGAATAGCAAGGTAATGTTTTATTTCTCTTCTCACTTTTAGAAGTTAAAAAATAAAAATCACTCCGCCTCTGAATTTCCAAATTTCCATGAATCAGCCACTTTGTGCTTATGTCTCATGCTTCTTGCTGTAATCCTGACCAAATACCTGAAGTCACAGTACAGGAGGACACTGGTGCTTCCCTTCCTGTAGGAATCCTTCTGCTTATTGGCACACTGTGGGATAGCTGGGGTGTGATGTTGCTTTTAGCTTGTTTCTATGCCTGTCGTTATGAAACTTCCATTACTCCCCATCGCCTTCTTTGACTGGGCTGCATTTGTTGAACAGGGAATTAGACACTCAGCCCACGTGCAGACTTCTATGCTTAGGTGTCCCTTACTTAATGACCAGCATGTGAACTAGGGACGAACTGGATGGACCAGAAATGGACTAGCACTGGCTTCCTGGGAAACACTTGTTTCAGAAAGCTTTTTTTTTTGTTTTGATTCTTTAAATGACAGCTCTAAGTTCTATTACAGGTAGCATGGAATGGCAACAGAAATGAGAGCCTTTTCTAATTGAAGAAGGAACCACCAGACCCTGGACTCTAAGATTCTACTTGCTCAGGAGGTTCAGAACATCATACCACCCCACTACAGTGACCCAGGAGGTAGTGTAGGTCACTTCAAAGTTCAGGTGCCCGATTGCGGTCAGTTATAGGAGCTACATTCATCTTGTTTCTGCTTAGCTACCTTGGCCAGGCAAGCAGGTGATGACAGTGGAATTTATTTATTTTATTTTGGCATTTTTCCCAGTCTCCGACTGCAAGGGAATTTATGGGCATGTTGCCACAGAGGTATATTATTAGCTTAACTTCTTATTTGGTTTTGAGAGGCTTCTGGTTTTAGTTTTAATTTATTCCTGGGGAAAGGCCAGTAGGATCTGCTGATCTTTCCAGAACCAGCAAAGCCCCTTTAGCTTGAGGCAACCAGTTTATATAAAACACAAGGTGCTCCAGCTCACGGAGAACATATGGGTAAGAAAAACTACCCTCTTCCAAATGGTAGAGCAAGGCCCATTTTGCTCACCAGTTTGCTTACATTGCACTGGAGGTGACCCACAGTCCCTAGCTTGTGGGCGGGAAAATTACTCCTGCTCTGCTAAAGAGCAAAGCCCATTGAAGTGGACTGTGGCTATGGGCAGCTGTAGCTCAGAGGCCAAAAAACTGGACAGACTGGCCACATCTGTACAATTAAACTCTGACAGACTGCAAAATAAGGTGACTTATTACAAACATTTATAGCTGAGGAAATATCTAATTGATCTGGGCAAAAACCAGACTGCTAATTAACACTATAAGTAAATGATTTCCTGTTCTTATTATTGACTTACTTCACTTATGTTTAATTTTGACATCACCTATGTCTCCTTGAAGTGCTTTGCGATCACAGAATTTTTTTTCTTACTAATATTTCTCAGAGCTGTTATAAAACCCTGCAATGTATATGACCTAGGTGTTTAGCAATAAAATTTATACTCCCAATAACACCAAAAAAATATTCTTTTCACTTAATTTTTAACTAGAAAATAAATAGAAGTGGGGTTATATTTAGCTGTACTCAAGTTACAAGCAAAAATACATCTCCTGAGTGCAAAATGTGATGATATGCAAATAGAAAACCACCCTTTTTGCACCTAAAATAAGTAAAACCATATTCTCTGTTTCACTGGAAAAAATAACTCTTCATTGAAAATGTGAAGATTTTTATTTTGCAAACTGAAGAAGGTAACTTAAAGACATGAGCAAAGTATTCATTCACTATAGTATTTTCTATGAATTAACTTACAATTAAATGTAATTGGTAATTTAATACAAGATACAAGTTTCAAAATGCCATTGGAATGCTTTTTAAGACCCAGTGGGTTTCCTGCTCCAAGATATTAACATACTTTGGCAATCCCACTGATTTCAACCAAATGCTTATAGTTTATGAGATGTAAATTTAATTGCTCTGCATTAATTTCTAGGCACTGGTCCTAAAATCAGTCTCTCTGCCCCCCTCCCCTGTTCCCCCTCAATCAAACACAAATCAGGACATGTGCCAAGTCTGACTGACTTTCCTGTAACTCCATCTGTGTGCAGGGATCTGCCACTGAAAGATGGTTCTTTAGCATCCCTGGTTTGTACGAGTTTAGCAAACTTGTGTGAATATATTTTTCTCATTCCACCTCTTAAAAAAAAAAAAAAAAAAAAAGAGAGATACCACTTTCTTGCATGCAGGCAGCTTTTCATCTGGTTTTGATTGTTTATCAATTTTCTCTCCCTTTTCTTCAGCTTCTGTTATGCTGCTGCCTATGTAATTCTTATTTTTCACTGAATAAAATCTTCTTTCTGTGACTGCTATTAATTGTTCAAGAAGTCTTCTGACAAGAAGTTGCATTTTAATACATGAAAAAAGTCACAATACAAACAGATCAATCTAAATCTTACCTTGTGTTTCCAGAAAGATCGGAAGTTTCTTCTGTCCTTCTGCAGGTGGTTGTGAAGTGACCAGAGTCGTTCACCGGTGAGGGATTTATAGCTCTTCTGTTTCCTGATAGGACAAGGTGACTCAGCGTCACAGGTATTATAAAATCCAAATAGTGACCAGATACAAGAGGGATTTGTCAATCTTCTTCCAAGAAGGAGGTTGTTTCCTTGTGTTCCATTTTTATTTCCTCTTACCTCTTGTATTGGAAGAGATGAAAACACTCTGAAATGAGTTTTGTGTGTAATGCTCCTTCTATGTGAAATTTGCAGTCAATGGGAAAGCCAGGTACAAAGGCTCTCTGCTAATGATTGACACATCCAGCCGTAGTGAGACTTGATCTTAATCTCCAGCCCATGCAAATAAACTCAGCTGGCTACTGAGGTGTCTCCAGACTGACGCTGTGGTAAACAAGATGGAAACTTGCCTATTGATTGTTCCATGGGGCTAAAAATAAAAAGTCTTAGGCCATTTAAGAAGAAATCTTTAAAGAAGGTGTCTTCTTTACATCAGTCCTATAATATAAAAGTTAAAGGAGGAGATGAGAATATTTATGTAATTGGTACTTTTACCCAGTATTGGATAAAGATTAAAAGATTATTGTGTACACTGGCATTAAAACACATACAGCAGTTTGATTTGACATTTCCGGGTACCTGGAGTAAGATGAGAATGGGTGGAAATGCTGCCAGATCAGAAAGGTGTTTGTGTGCACATTGACTGTTTCTGTCCACATTTAGTCTCATGTAATTACTGACCAGAGCAGCTGTCATTGTCTGCTTTTATATAAAACGTTGCTATTTTTCTATTTAAATTCAGGTCTCCCTTTCTCAGCTCCTACCCTTGTCCCTTGCAAAGTGTGCCTACAAAACACCTTGCAAAACAGCATATTGTCTCTACCAGACAAAATGGTAGTGGTGTGATTTGTTGTTTTGTAATTATATGGAAAGGAACACACTGTCAGCAAATCTGTGGTTGACACCAAATTGCAGGGAGCAGCCAATATGCTGGATAATAAGGCTGCTGCTCCGAGGAATCTCAAAAAGCTGGAGAATTGATTTGACAGAAATGATCTGAAAGTAAACAATTGGGAGAGACCAATTGCCTAAGAAGCAACTCCAACAAAAAGCAGTTACGGATTGTTGCTGGACAAGAAGTTGCATATGAGTCAACAGCGCATCCTTGCAACAGCGAGGGCTAACCATACACTGCGCCGCATTAGCCACTTTGTGGCAAGAGTACTAAAAGCAGTGTTTGTACCCATTTTTTAGGCACTTCTGAAACTGTATTCAGTTTTGGAGTCCCCCTATAAGAAAGACATTAACCAGTAAGCCTAGCAAAGGGCTACTATGTTCGCAAGAGGAAAGGCAGAGATGGACTCTTTTACAACACGGCTATGAGGTGAGGGCCACAAATTGCAACCCTAACTAGACATAAAGAAAAATAATTTTTACAGTGAGGCTTGTTAAGCACTGAGGCAGATTAACTAGGGAGGGGGTAGATTTGGCACAATTGGAGATACTCTAAAACCTTAAAGGAGGGTGTAGAGAGATGGGGGCTGACCTCTTCTCCCTGGGGACAAGGGAGAGGACAAGAGGAAACGGGTTCAAGTTATGTCAGGGCAGCTTTTCATTAGATATCAGGAAACATTTTTACACTGAAAGGCTTATTAAACATTGGAATAGGCTGCCCAGGGAGGGGGGGGATTCACCATCCCTGGAGGGGTTTAATAAAAAGGTAGATGTGGTACTTAACACATGGTTTAGAAGTGTTTTTTTGTCAGGGTAGGTTAATGGTTGGACTTGATGATCTTAAAGGTCCCTTCCAACCTCACCGATTCTATGATTCTACTCAAAACTGGACAAGGTGCTGAGCAATCTAACCTAACTTTCAAGTTGGCGATGCTTTCAACGTGATGTTAGACCAGATGGGCTTCAGGGGACCTGTACAACCAAAACTGTTCTAAGGTTGTGAGATTTTGATATTGTTTACACTGGAAAGGCACCAAATGAGACTTGTCTTATTTTACTTGTTGACAGATATGACTAATTAATTACAGTCGGAACCTCTACTCATTATATGAGAAAGCAAGTGGTACTAGCACAATCATTACAGCCATTACCAATGAAAAAGATTGCATTCAGGTGGTCAGTGAACCATGGGTCCTAAGGTAAAGACTAGATCCTATTATGCTCATGTCATTCATATCTCTGGCTAATATACACTGAGACCTCGTGAATCAACTCCCCATTCAAGTATAAAAGCTGTCTATAAACCCAAGTGAATAATTCAGAACAACATCCTATCCTGTAACAAGGGATTTAGAGGGCTTTAAACTGGAGTTACTGGGGCAGTGGAACTTCAATACATCCCACTTCTACCAATATGTTTCTAATGCCAGCAATAGATGCCTAGAACCTGGATAAGTTGCAGGTCAGTAGAAGAGCACCTAGCGTACAGCATTAATGAAAACTAACCACTCCAGACAGTAAATTAGCTTCATTGGGGGCCCAACTTAAATGCCTCTATGCAAAGGCACTTAGCATGGGGAATAAATGAGTTGGTGGATAAAGTAAGAGCAACTAACATCATCTACCTGGATTTGTGCATAGCATTTGACACTGTCCTACATCCCTGTGTCTAAATTGGAGAGACGAAGATTTGATGGATGGACCACTTGTTGGATAAGGAACTGGGTGGATGGCCACACTGAAAGACTTGCTTGTCAATGGCTCGATACAAGTGGTGTTCCTCAGTGGTTGGTACTGGCACCAGTGTTATTTGATGTCTTTGTTGGTGACATGAACAGGGCCCATGCCAACCTCATGAAGTTCAGCCAGGCCAAGTGCAAGGTCCTGCACCTGGGTCAAGGCAATCCCAAGCACAAATACAGGTTGGGCAGAGAATGGCTTGTGAGCAGCCCTGAGGAGAGGGACTTGGGGGTGCTGATGGATGAGAAGCTCAACATAAGCTGGCAATGTGCACTGGCAGCCCAGAAAGCCAATCTCATCCTGGGCTGCATCAAAAGAAGCATGGGCAGCAGGTCTAGGAAGATGATTCTGACCCTCTGCTCCGCTCTGGTGAGACTCTACCAACTCTGCATCCAGCTCTGCGGCCTGCAACATAAGAAGAACTTGGACGTGTTGGAGCAGGTCCAGATGAGGGCAATGAAGATGATCAAAGGGCTGGAACACCTCTGCTATGAAGACAGGCTGAAAGAGTTGGGATTGTTCAGCCTGGAGAAGAGAAGGTTCCAGGGAGAGCTTGTAACAGCCTTCCAGGACCTAAAGGGGGCCTACAGAAAAGATGGGGAGGGACTGTTCATCTTGTTATCCACCAGAACTCCCATAACCCTTTCAACAAGGTTCATGTGTATCAGGGATGATATAAGGTGGCTATATCAAGTGGTTTTATCTTGACTGTCAAAAACATGCATTGCATAAACACAGGCTTAGATGTTGCCTCTCTGGCACTAGAGTTCAATCTTTTATTAGAGGCCAATGATACTATACATCTATTTTCATAAAGCACTTCTAGTGTACAAAGTATATTTCTGGACTTTGGATCCCATTTATCTTCAATTAAAATTTCCCCTCTCACAGAATTCTTCTCTTGCTGGAGGCATTAGTTAGATTGACCTCAGGATCACAGAACAGTTGTTGTTGGACTGGGACCTCTGGAGATTGTCTAATTCAATCTTCCTGCTCAGAGCAGGGTCGCTTAGAACAGGCTGCTCAGGGCTACGTCCTGTTGGGTTTTGAATGTGTCCAAAGACTGAGACTCCACAACCTCTCTGGATGAGCTCTTCCAGCGTTCGATCACTCCCATTGTAAAAAAGTTTTTTCTCAAGTTTAAATAGAATTTCTTGTATTTCAGTTTGTGTCCACTGCCTCTCATTCTTTCCCTGGATACCACTGAGAAGAGTCTGCTTCCATCATCTTTATACACTCCCATTAGATATTTGTACATACTGATAAGATCCACCCTGAGCCTTTTCTTCTTCAGGATGAACAGACCCATCTCTCTCAGCCTTTCCTCAAATAAGAGATGCTCCAATCTCTTAATCATTTTAGTGGCTCTTCTCTGGACTTGCTCCAATGTTTATTTCTGTCTTGTACTGGGGAGTCCAGAACTGGACACAGCACTCCAGTTAACACTGAGTGTAAGGTTAACCTCCCTTGACATGCTGGCAATGCTCTGTCTTCTGCAGCCCAGGATGAAGTTGGCCCATTTCTCCATCCTGTTGAGGTCCCTCTGAATGGCAGCACAACCTCCTGGTGTCTGAGACACTCCTCCCAGTTTTGTATGATATGAAATTTTCTGAGGGTGTACTCTGTTCCATCACACACGTGTCTCATACTATCGGGCCCTTGAGAGGAAACAACTAGGGTTTTTTTGTGAGCTCTCATCAGTTCACTCTATACTGTTTTGTTCTCCTTTTAGTATTGTGCTGAACTGAAATGTCTTATTACCCCTAATCAGAAAATTCAGTGTTAGGCTTACTGTTAAAATAAGATCTAAGACACATATATTTTAAATGTTTAGTAAAAGTTGATCTACTAGGCTCCCACACCCTGAAAATGTCTTCTTTTTACGCTTGGCTGGTCGTTTTCATTAAATTTGGGAAATTAACTTTGATGTCATAGAAGCTAATCAGGCACATCTTCCTTAATAGCATATGGAGAAAAATGAACACTTCCAGGATGTGAATCATTTCATCCTGTATTACTTATTTAAAATAAATTATAACCACAAAAGCCTCCAAATGTCTGTATTACTTCATTTTCTCTAAGTAAAACTTAGAGCAACTAACTCAGCTGTAGGCTTCTATACCGAAGATGTCTAAAGGCTGATGAAATAAATCACATCCACTGAAGAAGCAAAGTGGTCATGCACACAGAAAACATGATTATCTAAACCTCACTTCTCTAGTAAATCACATTAAGTCTCAGGCATTTATAACATGTCTGTATGCCTGGCATTGCTAATATAAGTACAATTTCTTATCTTTCTTAAAATTTGCATGCCCGCTTTATCTCATCAGTCATAAACTACTTGTTTCCATTTTTCAGATATGTAGAACCCTTCTCTGTCTCTTGAAATATGTCTTTCACCCACTCCTCAGATTCTGACCATGAATTCCTCAGCCCCTGGTGATGACTTTCACCTTTTAGTTGGTAAATTTTCAGGATCTTTAGTTTTATTGTGGGAAAGTGATTGGCAAACATATGCAGAGCTATCTCTGGATCTTCTTTGCTTTGATGCCTACGAAATACTTCATTGTGGTTATCTAGCTTTAGTCTGTGGATATGGTCTTACAAATAGGTCAAAACCATTTTATTTTGTCCTTATTATCTCCATTTATTATTCCTGTTTATCTTTACCCCTCTTTTATCTTGCCTGGTAGCTAGTTATATATCCCCTAGGAGGAAAAGCATCCATTTGTCCTCATTCATACAGCAATAATTTCTTCAAACAGAACTGAGTCCCAGAAGCTACCACAGTAAGAATAAAAGCACTACTAAGCTATATATAAAAAAAATCGTACTGCAGATTCCTCTCAATAGCCTTTAGATCTCCAGATGATGCATACTGAGCACAAAATAGACATCCAGAGTCTTTCAATACTCAACAGAGAGGCACATTCTCTTTTCTTATTTTAGACACTTATGTAAATTAGCTTCTGAAAGTATTGTTCCTTTTCTGTTGGCCACAAAGACCTAGTTTAGAAGCCACAAAAGCCTCCAAAACCCCACTGCCATACCACTTCTGTATGTGGGAGGTAGTGTCCAAATTTGTAGAAGTTTATGGCTTTGTTTCATTTCATGATTGTAGAAAGACTGAAATGAGAATTAGATGTAGAAAGAATTGCATTTTTCCCAGTAGAGGAAAAAAGAATTTTTATCATAGATTAGGATTCATCTCAACTAAGTTTATCAATCTAAATTTCATTTTTAGTCTTTAAAGGTGCAGGTAACCTCCAGCCTACTCAGAGATCAGCCTTGGGTGATGTCACTGTTCGTTGATTAAAACAGACATTTAAATTAGAAATGTCATAATATTTAAGAGAGAAATTTCACCTTCCCAAACATGCAATCACTTCTGTTCAACAGTCCTGCGTTATAAATGGAGGGAACTGTCTCATTTTCTTCCCACCATGAACTGAAAGCCCAAGCACTCATCTGGAGTGTCACGCCAGTTACACAAATGGAACAGTCAATAAATGTATTGCTTTTAAAGGCCAAAGAGGCTTTCTGACAGCTTTCCCACTGGTATTTTAGACATAATTGATCACACTCTTTTCTAATGCTCCATATGATGAAAATGTTCTCATTTATGTGAGCATATCGTTTTTTTATTACCCTGAACAAAAGTCTGCTCTTCTCTATTTATCATCTACATTTCTCTCAAGGAGGTAATTCTTTTGTGAGCAGCATAACCTCAGATTACATGCTTGATAAATATTTTGTGTCCATTAACGAGATTCCAGACTATATTAATAATCGCATAAGAAATCTGATGCCTCAGCTTCTTTTTCTGCCTCAGTTTTGTGTTTCCCAAGGCCCCAGTTTTACCAGTAAACTAATGGAAATATTGTGCCATTAAGCACAATCTTTGGAAAACAGCTGCCTGAAGGCTCCACTTAGTATCTCTAAGAATAGATTGGTTGTAAAGTCAACCATGGAGGTACGGTTCTCCCATCCTAAAGATGATAATGGTTCTTTCAAGAGTCAGAGGGTCTTTCTTCACTCTCCGTCATCCCTAACTTCAAGTAGAGCAAAAACCCAAGCTCTTTTGTAGCTCTTCCTAGAGTTCTAAAGCCAGTAACTCTAAGCAAGCATGTCTTAGAAGAAGGTTAAACAACTCCTTTATTTAGTAACTTCAGACTTCTGCCATAGCAAATGCATTTAACAACAGTGCATTTATTTAGAAGGATTATATTTCAAGGATCTATTAAAGGATCCTATTAGGCAATCACACAGGAAGATGCAACTATAAAGGAAGTTAAATTTTCATCGTTTATCTGGAAGAAGTGCTTCCAAGCTTAGTATGAGAAGTTGCTTGCCACTATTTTAGCTGTATAACAAGGTTGTGTAACAATATCATTGCCCCATAGCATGATTTTCTACAAGACCTCATTTAGATCTTTGGTACAGTTTATTCAAAACACACCTACTGTTATCAATTCTGATTTAAAAATGTCAAGAGAACATGGTAGACGTCATGGAAGGAAATATCTTGGGCCTGTAAAAGATTATAGAAAATGAGCATTCTGTGGATTTTTATAAATGTCTTACATACATTTCTTACCCTTTGCTGAATTGTTTAATGGATTGTTTAAGGAAATGATGGTGGTGGTATGCACCCACATGTGTGTTCCAAAATTCAGTATCTTCACTGAATGCTGCACTGGACTGGTGGAGCTCTCATTTCCCATCTTCCCAAAGGGATTTTTTATGTACAGTCTAGCCTGATCCAACCCTTAGGCGGTCTAAAGCAAGAATCTGTTATAGAAATAACAAAATCTTGTGTTTAAAACTAGCAATGTACTTTATTAAGAAAGTAGACTTGGAATTAAAAATTAATTCTCTCAAGGAATGTAAGTAGAAGAAAGTTCTATTGAAAACTGTATTTCTTGTTCTCTATATTCCTGTGTGTGTTCATTTATCTCTCCATGAATCAGAGTAGGGAACAAAATCCACTGTGCAAGAAGAGCTGTGTGTTCACAGTGCCAATGCATTTTGCTCCAGCAAAAAGGATCCCTAAACACTGCAAATCAGAACAGATCTTTTGGACGGATTCAAGACAACTTGGTTGGAAATTCAGCCATTGTTTCACTGTCTGTGGTGGTATACACATTATCACATGAAAGCACCTGAGACCTAAAGGGTCACATCTCTTATGGCCAAAGCCAGGCTGTCTACTCAAACCTGAATCCCAACATCTATTTGATCTTTATTATGTTCTTCATCAATGAGTAGGAGAAAAAGAGGGCTCCAAGAGCCAAAAAGAGCTTCTGTGGACCTTTTCAACATCTCTATGAACACATGTATGCTGTGGTTAACGGCAGAGCAAAATTACACCTTGTGGCCTTTCACAGAAAGAGAAAAGTCAAAAATATATTTGAATTGCGTCCCACAAAAAGGCTTTGTCTTAATACCATGAATACCAATGTTTGCACAAATTTAACAAGTTGAAGACCCTAATAATTATTTCTAAGAATAATGGACTTTCAGTTTTATTGAGAGATCTCAAAATCTCTGGGAGTAATTTCTTTTCCTTCTACAGGTTAAAAACATACCACGCTGTCAAGTACCTGGACATGATTCCAAATGGCTTCTGAAGTGATATTGTTTCCACCACCACAGTAAACCCTATGCATATAAAGGAAATAAAAGCTGAACCTCTTTTTTTTTCAGGTATTCTAGGTTAATGGACATATGCAGTACAAGATACTTTACCCACCAACTTGCACATCTGAAGAACTGCTGTACACTGAGTCAAGTGTATTTATGATAGAAGAAAGAAATATAGACATTGCTACTGAATCGTGCATTTTGTTTCTTTTTAAATAAGTATTTGCAGTCTACACAACATCACAGCTGTGGCATCTTCTGCCTTAGTTGCTTATATAGTCATACTCCCTTTGAATTCACTTAAAAACAAGGTTTACAAGGAAAGATGATGAAAGGTTCTGAAGAAAAAAATATTATGAAAACCATTAAAACCACATTCTCCAAGTCATTTAGGTACCTGAAATGGAATTAATTTAATTAAACACAGACATCTATGTTTGAGCAAGGCTTCTTTCATAGACTTTGGAAATTAACAAACATCTCTGGGACATGTTTCATTTCACCCCAAATTTAACATCTAAACAAAATCATTCCATGATGTATAAGTACCTGTTCATCTTATGATGGACATGTTGAAGTTTCCTATCTTTTTCATTTTCCTATTTTTTATAATTGTTTTTATTTAACTAATTAATGAAAGACATACTAAAAGTTAGATGTATTGTTAGTATAAACAAGTGTAGCAGAAGCTGAGGGAAATGGGTGAAGGAAGGCAGTAGCATATTCAAAGCTGGTGCACACCCCTGGAGAGTGTCCTTCTTGTTCTTTTCTTCTCTTTAGAGGAAATTTCTATAGCTTCTCTCTGGTTTGTGTGTGATTTCTAAGTTTTCTCATGGTGGGGAAAGTCACTCTTCTGAAGACAGATTAACAAAAGGCAGAATCCAGTCACAGTCAGGGCAAGGGGACAAAATGTGGAAGAAAAAGTGAACCGCTTGTCGTTACATGAAGGTTGAATTTGTGGATGTTAAGACGGGATTTTTGGTGCTCATCAGAAAGAAAAAAAGAAGGACCAAAGAGGTTGAAGAGAAGTGAAAAATTTCAGTATTGTCAGGAGATAAATGTGATTATTATCTTTCTGGCAAGAAGCCCTGAGGATTCTAATCATTTCACATGTAAAGATATTTCTGGCATATTTGATAAGTATCAATGAATGTGTCCACCCAAGTTATTTCAGTAAAGGGTAAGTAATATTAATTGCAGGATATGATCAGAGGAAACAAGAGGAAAACAGTTGCTTGTCAAATGCAGGAAGTTTGTGGCTCAGTCAAAAATGGAACATAATTTCTGTACACAATGCCAGCCTTTCCTTTCTCTTTCTCTTATAAAAAGTGTCGGTAAGATACAGATCTTAATTTGTGTGCTGTACATCCACCAGAAGGGTTTTGAGTGTCTTCTTCGTGTGTGTCCTCAGTAGTAAGTGTAGAGAAAGCTGAGCAGTCTTAGATTATTTTCAAGAAGGAACAAGTATCTTAATTCGTGGAGGCATGAGCACTGCCTGGGAATGAAGGTTACCTCCCTTGTCTTACATGCCATACTGCACGACATTGCTCTGTGCCTTAGCTGGCTGATACTTGCAGTTCTGTGCTTTGTGGGTGACAAATTGCAAGGTTGGATCTCCATACGCTCAGGGAAGTTTGAAGTGCAGACATACAAGAGGGGATTTTGTTGCTGAAACATGGCTGCGTGTTGCCAATTTTGCCGTAGCATATTTGAGACATATGCACGGTAGTGGCAGGTATTACACAACACTCATGGGAGACTGTCCTTCTGGAGAGTCAGATGGGGGCTATGTAGGACATCCTGAAGTACTTAAAATAACCCTAAATGTCTATGTGTAGCCAAATGAATCACATCCTTGTCATTTCAGGCACCATGAGTTATCTTGCCTGGCCTCGGCTACGCTTCAAAACTCTGAGGATTTCCCAGAAGTTGTGTGGGAAAGTCTTATCTGCATGGCTTCTAAAATGACACTAAATACCAAAGTCTGTGCACCTAAATATAGCCCACTGTCTGCTTCAGTCACTTTCCTTCAGATGCTGAATTCAGTTACCTCAGCTTCAGTGCCTGGCACCATCTTGAGATGCTGTAAGGTATTCTGCCTTAACGTTAGCTACTGGTTTAGAAAGTCTGAGCTTCCCATTGATGTTTTGTAATATCTGACAGTCCTGGATGGCTGTCTTAGATATGCCATGGCAGCTTACACAGATAAGAATAGCTAAGCTCAAGGAAAGATATGTAGACTCAGCTGCCTAAATGTTAGGGGTTTAGTCCACTTTAGTACCCAATCCATACTCAATGAAGATAAAAAGTCAGACACTTCTGTTTAATTTATCTTTGCCATGTCTTTTTTCAACCTTAGAAAAGGGTGAAGCACCCTTTACAGGTGCCTATATCTCTCCAGTGACTAAGAGTGAGCCTGTGGAAGGATTCAGTTTCACACACCTAATTGTAGGTGTCTACACTTGATCTGTATGTCCTGACTCTTCTTGTAATCCACAAGGTGGATTGTGATGGGATGACTTGAGTTCATACTCTGTGAGCCAGGCTGGGCCATTCGTCCATTCACAGGTTTCTTATCGAGTCTTTTTCCCTTATATTTGTTTTGGCATTAACATTAATAGAAACAACTTCCAAAGTGGAGACCTCCTCCAGTAAATACTGACACAGATGAGTTCTGGGTATAGAACGAAGACGTTACTAACCCACAGTAAGAGACTGGGAAACATTGGTTTGAATTTAGATCTTACATGTTTGATTTTAATGAAATCATTAAACGTGCCTCCTTTGTTCGCAAGTTCTCAGACTTATATAGGAGCACTCTTTTCCTTGAGGATTATTTGGTGTGTTTTGCTTTTGTTTTCCTGCTTGGACCTGAGCAGTAGCCAGTGATGGCTGTTTCTCTCTATGTGTGAGTTTGTGTGTGTGTGTCTGTGAGCCCGATGCCATATTTGAAGTCTTTCACCTCGTGCTTGTCTGACAGCTGACCAAGTACCGAAAGTGTCTGTCACAGACAGATTTTCAGTGCAGTTCACAGCTAACATAACAGAGGGAGAGGGGAGGGGAAAGACAGTTCACAAAATGCATGAGGAAACGTGCCGGGAAGATGCAGGGATCTCTGCGCAGACAGAGTGTCTTTTGTCTCTCGGGCAGAATGACTCCCTGGCTCAGAGCCCGCAGTGAAGCAAATAACAGAGCAGATTCATTATGCCCTAATGCTGCTACATGACAGTACATCTGGGAATTAAATTATAGACAAAGGTGGGCTCTCTCTCTATTATTTTTTGTCATCTCAAGAAGTTGCCATTGTCTCACTATTCAATAGCTTCTTTGTATTCACTGGATCTGCACACCAAGTGCCAAATTACCTTATTCGAAATAAGTTACAGTTGCACTGCAAATGTTTCTTCGTATTAGTTTTCACTCCATTTCTAAAAGAACAAGGGCCTATTATTGATCAGAGTTATACAAAACAGATGGTATTTTTCTTTTTTATATCAGAGAATAACATAACCATATTTAGGTATGAATGGTGTGATTATTTCTTAGCAAAATTTTCATATGTTAAAGTGTGGTGTCTGGTCTAAACTAATCCTATATATGCCCTGTAGTGATTAGACTGAGAAAGATATCAATGGGGCAGGATTCAACCCACTCAAAAAACTTAAGACAAGATGCACTACGTTCTGGAAATATTTGCACAGTGTAGCAGATTACAGAGATATTTGACAAATATCTGTCTTACAGATAACTGAAGTAAAGGATCTTAATTTCTTCTGAATACTCAAAAAATTTTGGCTTTTTAATGAAGATCTTGATTTTTCTATTTAGTTTTTATTTGTTTGTTGTTGTTCGTTGTTTGGGTTTTTTGTAAAGCCAGGTGCAATTTTCCTTTTTTTTTTTTTAAATTTTCTGAGTAATTAAGTAAAACTTTAAATTAAGTTATGTGA
>VXBO01014949.1:129192-143973 GCA_013400135.1 Rhinoptilus africanus | reverse complement strand
TTGCTGTCCCCTCTCCAGCAGGGTATGGATATTGTCTGTTGATGGAGTGAGGCAATGGAGCAGTGAACTCTGGAACTGGAGGGATGCGGGTGGGATGCCCTTCTTGTGGCTCCCCGCCATGCTCATACCTGACAGCTCTGGGGGCAGCAGGACTCCCGTCAGATCCCTGGTCAGACCTGAGGAGGACGAAATCATCATCCAGGACTGCTAGTGAACAAACAGAGCTACCTCCATGCAAGGAGCAAAGATTTTTCTTGGGTTTTTTTTCCTTTTTTTATTTTTTTTGAATCTCCTTGTATTTTGAGGACTGGGTTGTGTATCTCAGTCCTGCTGGACAAAGCCCACAGAAGCCTGGCAAGATGGGATGGGGAGGGAAGCAGCTAATACATCTGAGGCTGTTCCTCTGGCTTTACTGGAGGCCAGTGCGATGGGATTAAAATAGCTGTAGCCTGTGGTCAGAGCCTTTCTACGGCAGCAGTGACAGCAATCCAGTCCCCGGTCTCAAATTCAGATCTGCCGGCGTGCTCCCTTTTCCCATAAGGAATTCTCTCTCTCTCACAATTCCTACAGACAATTTTCAGTGTGTAGGGCATTCAGTCCCCCGAGGCATCGCGTGTGCCAGTAAAGCAGAAAGCTGCGTGGGCCTCACTTCTGGGAACAGCTCCCCAAATCCAGCTGCTCCTGCCCACGTCCGAGTCTCTGCTCTCCGTGTATCTGCCGGGCTGGTTTGTATGATGGCGATGGAGCAGGCGCTCTGCCCGCTCCTCTGCCCTGGGATGTGCCCTGTCTGCCTGCTTTTCTCTTTGGAGCACAGATGAGACTGTCATTGAGCAAGGTTTTGGCTGGGTCCCATAGGGAATGTATCTGGGAATTGACCCCCATCCAAGGGAACGCAGACAGAGCACACAAGTTTGTGCCCTGCAGGCTCCTCCCAGCACAGAAAGAAGGAAGAAAGTAGGAATAAAAAGAGATTTCCTTCATATCTCTAGTTTTAGGTGATTAACACTTGTTGGACCCTGTTGGAGCTCAGAGCAGTAATTTATGAAGAATTGCTGTTTTGACAAAACTTGTAAGCTTTTTGGTTGCTCAGGTCGCCCAAAAGTACCTCCTCTCTCTCTTTTGTGTTCGTATTTTGAAAACTGCAGCTGCACTGGGCAGCAAAGACTTTTCTGTTGTTCTGGTAGCCAGCTCTGAGCCCTTTCTCACACTCTGGGGGTGAAACCATTCCTGTTTTCCTTCTGAAGGTGTTGGCAGTGCTTGCCCAGGGGCTGCGGAAGGTGGGAGAGCCGAGGGGCCGCGGTGGTGCAGGACAACCGCTGGCAGCTGCCTCCGTAGCAGCCCTGGGATCTGCTCAAAGGCCGTTCTCGGGTGTCCATGGGCATGGCAATATCAGAGGACAGCCCGTTATAAGCCACTAAGTGATCTGCATCGTCTTTGCCTCGCAGCAAGCAGTTCAGAAATCAGATTCCATGATTTGTCTTGATAGTCTTTCAAAATGGGAGTCAATGCTCATTTCATCAGTCCTGACAGCAGCACCTCACGGTGTTTCTCATGTGGTCCCTCTTCGTCCTCTCCAAAAAGGCTGTATTAGATCACAAGGGCACCAGTCTCTGCTGGCACATTCCTTGCAGATATACTGGCTTTGGTGCTAGCTGCTGGGATTTGAGTTTGTTGCTGTAATGGGGATGGCCAGGGAAGAGGAGGATGGGATTTGCATTGATTTAGGTTTTGGTTGTCTTTTAAAATTTTTTTTTCTCTTGACTCTGGTACTGGCAGCGTGAGCAGTAGCCAGGAGGAGGTTCAGCATGGTGCAGGGCAGCCGGTCTTTCCACAGGATGTCGGGCTGGCTCAGGAGCCAGGCACAGGTGAGGATGCTCAGACTCCCTGCTTTCCAACCTCATGGTTCGTCTAGATGCACAGCGAGGAGAGCAGGATTACTGCAAAGCCAGCTCTCACCCCTCCTGACTGCAGAATCAGGCTGGGAAATGGAAATCTCTGAACCCTGAACTGTCTCTCACTGAAACCTTCTCGAGTGAAGGACCTGGCGGTATTCCCTGTTCTGCCTCTTCTGGGGCGAGCCCTTGAAGAAGGGATGCCCCTCTTATTTTGAGAAGATAAAGATTTTGAATATTATGCTGGGGATTTAGCTGCAGGCTACATCTGGGCCTTAAGCGTTTTGGGGAATAAGAGCTGACTTTATTTCAAGCGAGAATCTGGGATCTGAGCAGGTGCAGGATGGGTGAAGCGTGGCCGTCTCCCCGGAGGGGATTAGGGAAGCTTTGGTCTTATTCCGCCTAGCAGAGCGGAGACTGGGAGGAGGGCTGGGAGCTGCCCGTGCGTGTCGCAGGGAGGTAAATAAGAATGTGCTTAAACTGAAAGACACTGTTAGTTCATAAATGGGTGAACAGATGACAGTTTGGGGTTCCCGGGGGCATTTCCCGCCTGTTCAAGCGGCTGCTCGGGGGAGGTTGTAGGGATGCAGCCTGAGCCACTCTCAGCACTGAGGTTGATGTCGCGTGGCATGGTGTTGGCACTGTAGCAGTCCCCCTAAACCCCTGCTTGGGGGGAGATGGCCTTGATGTCCCCTGAGTGCATGTGCTTTATCTTGGTCAGGGCCTGTGCAGCATCCCCTGGCCTCTGGCAGGTCCCTGTAGGCGAGCGTGAAGCACAGCATCCTGGCTCCCGGGCAGCCTCTGTGGGTCAGCGTCTGGTTAACCCCAGCAAGAGTTTGCTCAGGGGCTGTGAAATCCTTACCTCCGCAGGCAGGAGCTGTGCTGTAATGCTTCAGCCCATGAGTAACTCGGAGAAGATACTGTCTCTTCCTATGGCAGATCACACACATGTTTTAGGTTGGTGACTAACTCTTGCTCTGAAGACCCATACGGCCGCACGTGGGAGCGGCTCCTTGGTGCTGTGTGGTTTGCAGCCTCCATCCTGTATCGCATCGTGTATCGCGCCCCAGCCCTGTACTTGCATCCCAAGTCGGTAGTACCAGACCCAGAGCTCTCCCTACACTGGCTGTAACTTCCATGGAGAAAGGAACAACTGCAGCCATTCTCATATCTCCAAAACACAGAGCTTGGAAAGCTCTCCCCGCCTGGAGCTCATCTCTGGCTGTGTGCATCTTGGCACGTTTAACCGAGTAATTCCCTTTCTAGGCTGGGAAACCTTAATCCAATGGGGCAGAAGAGTGTAGTAGGGGGTGGAGCCTGGCTTCTTTGTGTGATGACTTTTTTTGTTTGTTTTTTTTCCCCCTCTTGTTTAAGGCTTTTCTGTGTTATCAGCACATGCCCAGCAGTGGTACTTGCTTGGGCAGCTATAATTTCCTCACTGCTTCCAGTGCAAACCTGCCTGGCATCTCGATGCTTCCATTAACTGCTGCCTCCGAAGCATGGGAGGCAGCAGCTGTGAGGCATCCCATGGCTTTCAGGAAAGATGGGGAGCTGTGAGATGTCTCACCTGCCAGTTTTCCAGGATGATTTCTGATTTCCACCCTGCCTCATGGATAAAGTAAGATGAGGGAGTGGCTTCTTGCTTGCCTAAGATGCACAAATTAATACTGCTCCTTGATCAGCATCCAAGGGCTGGAAGGAGGAATTTGTGTGTCCCTTCAGGCTTGCTACCCCAGATAACTGATCCTCCCAGTCTCTTTTCTGACTGTTTTGTGTCAAAGCAGGTCTCATCTCGTGGGTCCCACACGATTGCAACTGAGGCACTGGGCAGAAGCTGATAAGGATGGTGTTTGGTGTCACCTCTCTGCCACCGCCGGCATGGGGATAATGGGAACAAGAACCAGTGGCCTCATCCAGCCCCGCTCACGTAGAGCTGGAAATGAGGGGAAACTTCAGAGACAGCAAGGATAGGGGAGACAAAGCTTTTGGCAGCAGGAAGAGGTTTTTGGGGAGTATTTAAACAAATATCCATATTGATATTTATCCACAGCTTGTTCAACCCTTGTTCTTGTCTGGCTTGTGTCTCCTTGTATTATGCTGTGCTGATTTCCTAAACTGGTCCTGTGTGTAAAAAAGAAGAAAAGGGAAAAAAAGAAGAAAATGCTGCGCCCCTGCCCCCCCCTCCCAGCCCTAAAGCCACACTGTTTTTCCTATTTGGTTATTAAACCAAGTCTTAAGATTTTACTTAAAAGGGCAGAAGGTGGCAGAACAGGCAGCAAGGCTCACTAGAAGTCTCAGTTTGCTATAGCAAATGGTTCAAAGTGCAGTGAGAAATTATCCTTTATCTCAGTGGACCTTTTGTTCAGGCCTGTGGCTCAATCAAATTCTTTCTGCCACTGCTTCCAAAGTCAGGATTATACACTTTTTTTTTTCTTTTCTTTTTCCCCCCTTTGGTAGATCTGTCTCAGTTTTAAAAAGTTTTGCCAGCATCTTATAGCCAGTTTCACTTGGGAAGACAGTGAATTCGAAGCAGCAGACCGAAAGCATTAAGATATTAATTTCCCCATTTCTATGCAACTGTGTGTTGGCTGTCAGCAGCCTCCAGAAACGTAACCCAGACTGTGATTCTGCTAATGCCTGTGAGCGTCGGGATGCAAAGACAGCCTGGTGCCAGCCCCAAATCGTCACCCAGCCCCAAATCGTCACCCAGCCTTGCACCCGCAGGTGGCGGCACGAACAGGCTGGGGTAACTCTTCTTATTCAGCCAGGTGAAGGCATGTGTGGAAGAAAGCGCAAGACCCCCGCGGGGCTGTTCATTACAGTTGCCCTTGGGAGGTTGTGCTGTGGGCCAGCACTTTGTGACTTTGACTAGCAAAAGGTTGTAAGAAGGAATTGCTCTCCTAGCTTTTGGAGGACTTTTAATTTTTTTTTTTCCCTAAATGCTTTGCAGTGGCTTTTGCCCACCAAACCTGGTAGCACCTCCGCGATGGAGATGCGTGTGTGGCTGTGGTAGGAGCAAGGGCCGGCAGGAGATGGCCAGAGGGACCGAGCCGCATTTGGCACTGGGGGGTGCGAGGGCTGTAGGGGAAGAGCGAGGCTGTCCCTGTATCCCACGCATCCATCTGCTGGGGGATGTGCTGTGCTTGTAGGCAGGGGATTTGTGTGTCACGGTTTATACTGGATCTTATCTACCTGCTCGCAGCAACTGGCGTCTGAAGCTGAGGCACTTAATCTCTCTAAGCCTCTGTGTGAATACAGATTGAATCACAGGTAAGCAACTCTTTCCCCTGAGTAGCTTGAAGGTACCTCAACAGCGACTCTGGATGCTATAACACCACTGTTAGTCCTGGTCTGAAATGCGTTCTGAGATATCCCTAAATAAGCAGAGATGAAGATGACTGATTTGATTAATGCCTCTGCCAATTTTGGTTTAATCCAGCCAGCAGCCCTACCTTGCCTGACCTCAATTTCAGTGCTTCTGATATGAATGGCTCTCTGTTACTCTAACCCTGCCTCTCTGGCAGTCTTTTCTATTAAATAATCCAGCATCAGGGAGTTGGGGGGGGAAGCTTTAAAATTGAATATTTTTTTTTATACGCTTTTTTTTTTTTTAAACACTTGTTGATGAAGGTCTGTTTTTTCTCTCTTGCAATGGAAGGCAATTTCTGTGGCCCTGTGCAGTGGTGAAATAAAGCCTCAAGTTCCGCGTTTCCCATTGCCAGTGTTTCTATCTGCTAAAATAGGTTTGATTTGACTGATGAAAATTTCGTAACTGTTGTTGGAGTGTGAGCTGACAATGGCAGGGGAGTAATCCATAATCAAATCCTCAGGGATTAGTTCCACATTCAAGGTGTGTGCGCTCTTTTTATTACCATTATTACTTTTTATGAAGACTTTTCTTACTGTGTCGGCAGAGAGAGCGAGAGGCTGACGTTGTGGATGAGGCACCGAGTTGAGACTCGAGAGGTCTGTTTTCGTCTCCCAGCTCTGTTAATCTTTTTGGGCACTGCCCTGCCCAAGCTGTATGGGAAAGGAGCTAAATTCAGCTCCTTTAAATTAACTATGAAAAAGCCACAGGTCTAGTTGGAGCCCTTCATTGCTTCAGGCTTCATCTGTGAGCTGATGCAGAGATAGAGGAGAGCTTAACACCTAACTGGGGAACCAGTAAGCAATAAGTTTTGAAAACTTCAAGGCAGACGTGCGTGGTTGGCACACAGCTGAGCGTGCCATGGGCAACAATGGGACTTGCGTCTTCCCGGGAAGAGGATGATGCCCTGGCCCTGGGGTGGTGATTCATGCCTCAACCCTGACACAGCTCTTCCCGTATCTACAGCCCCACAAAAACTCTGTCCCCGACTCTTTGACCCATGCGGTTGATGATTGCCTGAGGGATGGCTGCCTTGTCTGACAGAGTCACTTGGGAACAGAGTGGGTGCTATAAGGGGGTTTAAGTTGAGAGATTCAATATGAAAGTTGCAGCAATAAATAAAATCCAGTGGAAGATCAAGTGGTGACCTTCCCAACAAGAAGAAATCCAGTCTGCTCAGTGAATAATCTTTACGGGTTTGCATTTCCATTTCTCGGGAAAGGTGAGGGCTACTTAGATTCCTCCTCCCTGGCACAAGTCCTTGGCTGTTGACTGGGTGTATACAGGAGCCTTTTGGGTACAGAAGACTTGGAGCCTTCCCCCAGCTGAGGAGAAGTCCCCACAGCAGCACTGCTCATCCCAGGAGGGCAGGAGGAGCAGACTGGGATGTCCGCTCTGCAGCTCTCCCTGTGATGAAAGCACAAGACCTTTCAGCCAAAGGTTGCAGCAAGCCAAAAGGGCTGTGAATCTTCCCGAGAGCTGCCAAAGGAAAAGGAAAAAAAAAAGTCTAGATTGTATGAAGAGGCTGTCTGAGGCTCTTCCTGTATCTGCCAGTGCTTGGAGAAAGGACCTGGGTCTCTGCCAGCGTCTGAGTCATCTCCCTATCTCTAAGCGGCGGTGGCATTCCCTTTGGGGTGCGCTCTGCTCTTGGATGACTCCTCCGTGAGATGGATAGGCGTGGAGTCCTCTGCTGGCAGGGATCTTGGAACGCCTAACAACCATATCTGCCATGTGGACCCAGGCTGTTCGGGGCCAAGAACAGAAAGCGGGAGGAGGCACTCTGTGATGTGGAGACAATAACGGTGATGGGAACTGGAAACAGTGTGTCTCTTCTTAGAAGCTAATAAGGCTATAAATAAATCTTTTATCTCCTTACTGCAGGGCAACTAGATATTTGCCCTGCATAGGGCTGCTCCTCAAACCCAACGCCCTTGTTTCCCTTTGGCTCCTCTGGTACCACAGGAGTGCGATGGCTCATCTCAGAGGGATGTCCCGATGGAGGTGTATTTGGCCCCACTCCGTGTGGGGAGCACTATCAGATGAGTGCGTTTGCTCCTGCTGCTGTGTAAATGATGTGCTGGGCTGTGGGGACAGGTCTGGCATCACTGGTGACTCCGCATACGCTTGAGTCACAGCATTAGTATTCCAGAGTGAATTAACACGTAAGTAGGAGTGCGTGTACCAGCAAGGAGAAAGCCCTTCAGTAGCGATATTGTCAAACAAGTGGTCACGTTAGCAGGTGGTGTAAGCATGACTTTCAGATTCTGGGAACTGCTTAAGAATGTCTATATGCCTGAAGGAAGAGTCTCCTGGGGAACAAAAATACAAAAATATTTGCAAGGCCTCTGAGTCTTCTACTGTAAAGTACAGTATTCCCTATCTGTGTGACCATAATGATTATAAGAGTGAGTACAATTTATTAAAATAGTTTTAATCTAAAAGTATATTGTATGTATGATGGAGGCTGCTGTACTTGGCTGGAGAAGATAAAGATGCTTGAAACACTCTTGAGGACCACTCAATATTTAGGGTGCTCAAAATGTTCCTTCTCCATTACAGGTATTTCTCAGAAGTTGTGTGCAGTTTGGTGTTTCTATGTATGTAAAATCCTTCGATGGTTTCATGCTCATGATACTCATGTTTGGGTCATCAACCTGGGCAGCTGCTTAAGTTTTGAGGAGAGATCAAATACATTCTTGCCTTTTGTAGGAACCCTGGTGGTCAGCAAGGAAGTGCTCAATCTGAGAGCATGGGATGTGTCGTGCTTTTGGAGTCATGACTCTCTCCTCTGAGAAAGCCATCCCATTTTATCCTGATCGCTTGAATGTCCTTCCAGTTCATTGTAATCTCTCTTAAAGCATTTATTTTGTATTCCTCCCCCTTATAGGGGTGTTGCATTGTGCCATTTGTGCTTTTGATGATTTATTACCCAGTTCTTCATATCTCTTTCTTCCTAGCCTCTAAATTCTGGATGAAAGAAATCTTTCAAACATTTTATAGTTAAGAAAAGGAGTTGGTCTCCACAGATTCACCTCTTTCTTCCAAAACCTCAGCTTTGGTACCGTGGAAACATGCTGCTGATCAACAATTGCCTGTCGCAAACCAGACATGGGCAGAGCAGTTGTCAGCTGCAGCCGCCTCTTCATCGGCTGTGATTTTGATTTGTGTAGCTTTGGGACAGCTGTCACCTGCATTTCAGGTCCTTCGCGCTGTTCGTGTCCCTGCTGGTGTATTAACGGAGCTGGCCCATCACTCTCTTCACGGGTACAGCCATGAAAGCGTAGGGACGGGTTTGAGCTCGGGCATGGCACAGGAAGGATATGTGACTAAGGAGCGACGATGATGGCCGGCTGCGAGGGCCGAACCAGAGGAAGTCTGCTGGAAGGTCTTACCCCCGTGATTGGACACAGTCAAACTAAAACCAAGCAGAAAATGGGAACAGGTTGTGGGAAGTGAGCGTTGTTGTTCTGCCTGCACTTGCTGCTGGCATGACTCTTCGCTTATGTTTACTTGCGAAGGACTGAAGTTGTGCTTTTTATTGATTTTATTTTTTAAAAAAGTGACTTGATAAAAGATAGTTTAAAAAAATCTTTCTTCGAGGTAGTAATTACCTTGTTTCTTCCAGAAGACTTGCAGATCAATGTTTACAAAGTCATAATGCAAGGCAGTGATTTTGATCTCTTGTGACTTTTGTGCTGAATTCTTTTTTTTTTTTTCCCCTTTTGCACGATTCGGTACAGACGTAGTGACGCTAAGCTACAAAGAATTGCAAACACAGGTGCCTCCCCTGCATCTCAGGGTGATGGCAGGGCTAATGTTGCATCTTCTGCCTGTGCTTCTTCCAGCATCGCCAGCTTTGCTCCCTGGCCATTGTGTCGTCATTTTTTGTGGCATTGGGATTGAACGGTAATCAGACCTCTGGTTTGTGAGGTGGTGTGGGGAGAAGCTTTTGGTGCTTCCAGAGCAAGGAAATGAAGGAAGCTAATTTTGTTTGGTGGTGGGAGGAGGGACGGTACAGCAAGGCAAATGTTCTGAATCAAGGCTCTTTGCTGAAGGACGTATAACCTGTATGAGGAAAAAACCCTATAATGAAATTTCTAAATCAAATTGAGCGTAATTGCAGTGCCAGTTTCTAGGCTGATTTCTCCTGGTTTCCTCTGCCTGCTGGTGAAGCCTGGATGACTCTTCTTCCTCTTCTGGACCGTTCACAACACGTGCAGTTGTGCATCTTGCTTTTACCCCGTTGCTGCAGAAGAGGTTGGGGCTGTAATGGGGTGGCTGAGGACAACACTGGGGTCAGGCTTGCCATTGGTCTACTTGCCACTGAGCTTTTCTGTTAGCCAAACGTGGTTAATGGCTTTGAGTGTTGGAGCAGCGTTGCCCTGGTCTCCCCAGGGGGCCTTGGCAGGTCCCTCCTCGTAGTTTTGACCTTGTCCTGCCTTGGCGTAGAAGAACAGCGTGTTCTTTCACCGGCGTTGCTGTGTGCTGTGCCCAGCAGGGCAGCTATTTGCAGACATGAAGGCTGCCTTCTTGGACAACTCATCAGGAATTCACTATGACTTTGAAGTGCTGTGTTTGGGAATCAGCCGTGTGGATTTCTCTGTTCTTTCCTGGCTCAAAGCAGTCACGGCTGGTGCCTCCATACAGGGCCCATGGTTTTCTGTGGTGACAGCTACCATAAAACTTCTTTGCTTGGAAGGTCTTTGCCTCAGCCTACCTAGGGGAGTTTAGAGGAAGGCAAAGTCAATCTGCTGAGCTCCAGTGTCCCATGGGGATGAGTTTTTTCCTTCTGGCATGTTGAATAGGGACACTATTGTTGACAAAGTTTTCCTTATTCCATATGCTTTGAAAAATCAGTGCTTGTAGCAGGGAACAACTCCCTGTCCCACGCCTGCCCAGGCTTAGGCATTGTTCGGAGATGGTGACACAGCCTAATTCTTTTTTTTAATCTGCCTGGGTGGTTGTCAAAGGCCTCTTGAAACAGGGAAAGTGGCAGCACTCTCTCTCATGTAGAACAGTCCCTCCTTTGCTTGTCGTCTATTCTCCCCTTTAATTTACCTCTGTAAATTGCGCTTGTTTGAGGTCAGACTGCATAATTTGATGATAATGTTATGCTCAAAAATACCCGAAGTTGGAAAAGTTTCAACAAAAGAATTGTGGTATCTTGGGGCAATCAGCCTGAGGCTATGTTTTCCCCCAGACTGTCAGCAAAAGTCATCCAACATCAGGAGTGCTCGTATGATAGGGTAAACTTTTGTTAGTAATGTAAAACAAAACATCACTGATCATCTCTGCTTCAGTGGTGTTCTTCTTTGAAAGGTCGCCAGGCTTCTATGACAAGAGTTTAAATTTCTTCATTAACAGATGAGTTTTGAACCTGCTTCTGCCACAACTTCCTTTAGTGACCTAGGGTGAAAAAGTGATTTAAACTAATCTGGCATCAGCCTCTGTGCAGCCAGCGGGAGGTTGGGCTGGGTGAAAAGCTCCTTGGGGCTGCCCCACAGGGAGGACATCTCCCCAGGGAGGGGAGGGAGGAGAAGGCTCTTGGAGCCGGTTGTGTTTGTGCCGAGCTAGAAAATGATACTGAGCTCTTTTAGTGCACTGAAGTTGTACAGCTTCTCCAGGAGCCAAGTAGTGTACTATGGTCTTAAGCGTAGTGTTCGGGGACTTCATTTAATAATTGCTTAACACGCACTATCCTCATAATGAGGTCAGGAGTTGCAACTGTGAATAAACACGAGTCATGTATTTAGCTGATGAAAGGGGGCAGAGGCTGCAATAAATGCTGGGGAGGCTGCCAAGGTCGAGAAACCTCTCTGAAGCCCCCAGCCAGGATCCTCGCGGTCAAGCCCAGCTCCGCTGAGAGCTGGAGATGCTCATGGCAAATTTTGCTGGAAAGGCTCCGTGGTCCCAACAGCCAGCAGTGCTACCGCAGAAATGAGTGGCATTTTCCCTGGCTGAGCCAGACAGCTGTTTTATTGAGACAAGCATTAGTTTCATGTTACATCCCTGCTCTCAGACTGTGGATTTTCTACCTGTGACTGCCAAAATGTCAGTCTTTGAGCGGAACAGGGGAAGCGAGGAAAATGGCTCAAGCTTTAAAAACCAAAGCAACAAATACAGAATCCCATTCAGCCCGGCTCGGGAGCTGTTTACCTTTGAAGCCAGTGGGAAAACATTTAGAAAGCACAACAAAACAAACACACAAACAAAACAAACAGTTTTGTCCCCAGCAATAATTTAACCACCAAAAAGGGAATTCTCCTGTTCAAAGCGTGACTGCTCAGGCTGGGGAGGTGCAGATAAAACCAAAGCTGGTCAGAGTAGTGTGGCTCATGTTTCCTCTAACGGCCGCTTCTAATTTCATCTCCTGTTTTCCCTGGAAAGCAAAGAGAGTCTTGTTTCTTTTGGATATAATGGGTTCAGGGGATGCCAAAGCAATTTTCTTTTCATAGTTTCCGATGGTGTTTAACTGTGCGAGCAGCGCTGTCGCTCGGTGGGAGAGGCTTCACCATCCCAGTCGGCGACCAAAGCGTGCGGGGCTGGATGCGCTTTGGCAGCCTTTTTGGCTCTGCCATTGACTTGCTGCCTGTGGGGGACTTGTGCATTGGGAAGAAATCTTGGATCAGGAGTTGAGCTGTGGAGCTGGAGCAAGACCCAGAGTATTTGAGCACCGGGGTGATGTGGACCAAACCCCAAACTGTCACGGGCTGCGGTTTCACAAATGTTGGCGTGCTTCTCATGGAGCCTGGGCTCATGGGTGTATTCCTCCTGAACCATGATGAGCAATGCTCTACCGAGCCAAAAGCCTGCTGGTTTAAAGATAACCCCTTGAAACTGTCACACCAGGCAAGCTCTCTGCATTTTAGGACCGTGGCGTATGGAGGTGGTTCTGGGGTTTTCTGTATTGTGACAGTTGTAGTCTCTCTCACCCTCCTGGTCTGTCCTACCACCATCTCCTCAGGTCACTGGATGGGGACCACAGGAATAAGAAGCATGAGGCAAATTCTGTACCAGAAGGATCTGGAAGGCCTCTTTGACCTGTCCTTTGCAGGAAGGGGGATGTTGGAGATGGACACAAGGCCCATGAGCCAGTTGCCCCATTGCCCTTTCTGGAGANAAGCTCTTCCCTGAAGCCCATTGATTTGGGAGTATGCTACTCTTTTAAAGTTGCCGTTCCCTGTGGAAATATCCGTCCTGCCTCCTGAGCTGCCAAAGGAGTGATTGCATTACTCTGAACCTCTGCTGTAGCCAGTGGTTAAACGTGGATAAAATGATCTGCTTCCCCCCTTGGCTTTCTCGTACTCGTTGTACGATGAGCAAAGTGGAGCGAGAGCGACTTTAGCTGGCACCGTCCTCTGCGACTGCTCTTGGCTCCTTATTCTGAAACATCTGCTACAGGAGGGGCTTTAAACAAGCATCGGTGGTACTGTGAGAAGCCTGACAAATCTGTGCTTCTGAGGTTTTGCTGTATTAACACTGGTATAAAAACAAAAGCTAAACACACACAAAAAAAGAGATGTATCTGGAATTCCTAAATAGCTTGTTTGCAGCCCGGTTAGCCGGAGCTTTGTGGAAATTGGGTTGTGCGGCAGAAAGCTGTGAGATGAAGTACTGTGGTTTCAGGATCATGTTGCAGAAAGTCTTTAAGCAGATGAAGCTGCTTTGATGGTGCCTTCCCAGGGGAGAGGTGTTGCCCGGTATCCAGCAGAGCTTGCGGCCCTTCTCCCCTCTTCGTGCCGGCCACCACAGTCCTGCTTATTAACGCTGACCTGGCAGGTACACAACAACTTTCTTAGCACCTTTCTATCTCCAAAGCAGCAGTTTTGGGGGGATGCTGCAATGCGTTGCGTAGCTAGGCCTTTGGTATGCCCAACTGGATGCAGTCTCTGGACTGAGCATCTGCTTTGGAATTAAAGGGTGTTTTTGCTTGGCTCAAGTCATACATGTAACGCTTGTTGAGGTTAACGGCTTGGTGATGCCTGTATTTCAGTCGCATTTAGGGTCCCCGGCTGCGACTGGGATCCCGCTTAAAAGGCCCTGTAGTGAGATGAAATGAGAGATAATCCTTCATTTGAGGCCACGTGGGATTTGCTGTGACTGAGACTTGTTGAGCAGAGTGTTTTGAGAGAGTGAATCGCTTGGGAAAGGCTTCTGGGAAGAGACCAAACCAGGTAGATGTAATGCCAAACTCCTGGAAGATGGCCTACGGTGACATCTCATTTAAAGGCACCTGTGAAATGCTATCTGTCCGCATGCTCTGCCATCTGTTTGGTGTGCTTCTTGAGCAAAAGCTGGTGCTTTGGAAAACTTACCAAAATGAATGTCAGGATGAGTTACTGGCCCTTTTTTTTTTTTTAAAAAAAAAAAATTATNTTTTAAAAAAAAAAAGTAGTCCCACTCCACTATACGCACAGTGGCGAAAGCATGGCTGGGCTCTATTAAACATTGCAGCCGGTTCCTAAGAAACATGAAAAAGATTCATGAAGCCACGGGAATCTTGGAAACCACAAACCAGTTAGTGACTAGCTAAAAAACTGTGCAGCAAAACTCATTTTTTTCCTATTTATTTTTCTTCTTATTGAGACAGCCTATGCTTGTAAGAATGAGAATTGCCCCTTCCAAAATTCATGGCTCTTAAAACCCCTTTATTTTCATGAACTGTGGATGTTTTTCATAAGATGTGTGAATATTTCACCTCGACTCCTCAGCACGCTGGTGGTGGGCGCTCCCCCTGCGTGCCCCCTGGTTCTCCCACCCGCTGGTGTCTCCTCTCTGGGTGCTGCTCACTCAAAAGGGAACAACCGTTTCTCTTGGAGGAGCTCCTTTAACGTCTCTAATGTGCTGTCACACTCGACATGCTGCACGGGTTTTTAATTGCCTCATGGTGATTAGCAGTCCAGAAAATCCCATCAAACCAATTCAATAATGTGCACCTGACCGAAGGCTGCTCCAGGGGTTCTTCAGTGCCACGGTTCTTCTCCAGGGGTTCTTCAGTGCCAAGCCCCATCGGTCCCCCCAGGCTGAGGATTTTCCCTGCCTGGGCAGCTCCCACCAAAGGGAGGAGAAGCCTTTCAGGGTTTTGCTCCGTGCTCCTCGCTTGGCTGAGGAAGAAAGGCAAATTGCTGCAGGTGTCAGGTCTTAAAGATGGTTTAGTTGTTTCCCTGGTTTCAGTTGTTGAATGTGTTTGCATCCCATTTGGCCAAATTAAAATGCCATTTAAGGCTGAACTCTTGGGCTAGTGGGGGACAAGCGGTGTGGAAAGGAGAAACCTGCTGGTTTTCACAGCCGCCCTGTCACTGTTCTCCCCTGGGAGAGGGTTGGTAAGAAGAAGAAAGCTTCACTGCTCCAGTTCGTATGACTGCGAGCGCAGGGAAAACAGGGGTTTGGTGTCTCAGCAGGGCCATGTGATAATTCAGGGGTCAGAAAAGCCACGGCACATGTGTTTTAGGGCCTGAACCCAGAGATGGGGGAGCACTTACATGGGAAATTATTATTGCTGCTACTACTACTATCTTTACT
>VXBO01014949.1:114637-128335 GCA_013400135.1 Rhinoptilus africanus | reverse complement strand
TTCTGAAATGCCCTTTCAACGTGGGTGACACGAGTCATTACGCTTGACACCAGGTGCCACTTCCCATACAAGCGCTGGTGGATGTTCCTGGAGGAGCACGACGGGCTCCTTCCAGCCGGAGACCAAACTGGCCTGAACCAGAGCATGCAGAGACCTGCGGGTATTGAGTGCTCCCGTGTCCCAGTGCCCCTGTGTTACAGCCATGCTGCCCTCAGGGCATTCATGTCCTCAGAACTGCATCCGCAGGAACGGGCCCAGAGAGAAGCAATGCCAGGTAAAATGGGAAATATCAGGAAGTTTATAGAAGTTCCTCTCCTGGCCATGTTACCTACCTGATCAGAGCTTGGGTGATTCTTGTAAACACGCTGACTTGAAAAATATCTCAGAGTGACCACGGCAGTGTGAGGGGACCATGAGGGTGTTCCCTGCTGCAGTGGTCTTTGGGCAAGGGAAAAGCAGGGTTTGGACCTGATTGACCTGCCTTTGCTGACCCGTCACTCCACTTCTGCTGTATCCTCCAGAACAAATCTCCACGTTCCCAGTAAGGTGGGCAAGAGCTGTGAGGTCACCTCCTCCCGTGGGGTGTCTGGAGGGCTCATGGGGGGCCTCATCGAGGCAGGACCGTGGGCTGGGGCTGGACCCAGTGCTGTGTTTGGGGTCATTCCTCAAGGTTTTCTTCACTCGCTTCTGCTCCCAAGTGCTGCAGGAGACTCCCAGGAGTGAGGAGCGTCTGATGGGCGCGAAGGGGAGCTGGGGGTCCCCGAGGAGCCCCGGGGGAGGCTGAGCACAGTGGTGAGCGCTGCTCGGGGGGTTTGGGGGTCCCTCTGCTCCCCCCTTGCGAGCTGGGGGTCCCTGGCAGCCCCCAGCCCTGGGGCTCGCCGTCTCGGCGCTGCGCTCCGGTGAAGCAGGATGGCCATCAAGTGGCTGGTGCTGGGACTGGCACAGGAGCCTTTTCCATCCCCAACTGCTCCAGGAGAGGATGCAAAATCCCAGTCCTGCTCCGCAAGGAGCGGCAGGAGTGTCAGGCCAGCTAAGGACTATTTCCGTTCCAGTCGCTGGATGAGACTCAACAGCTGAGCGAGGGTCTGTTTTTTCCTCTCCTGTGCTTTCCCAGGAAAGCTGCTGCTTCTGGGTGTAAAGCAAAGGGAGCACAATCCCTGACCTGGTCTGGTTAGATCGCTTTTGTTGGAGGTTGAGCTGGTGTGAACTTCCATCAGCTCAAATAATTGACTAATAACTGCATATATTTTATATATATATATATGTTTGTATCTTTGCTTCATTCCCTTTAGCTCCTTTGAATGCCCTCTCCTGCGCCCTATGCTGGGATCTGTGGCTTGGTGTCCTGTTTGGGGCCAGTCCCAGGATGTGGAGGTGTGTCCAGGGCCTGGTGACAACCAGGAGAAGGTTAGGGGACCCACCGTGTGCCCATCCGTGGGATCCCTACTCCGGCAAGGCTGCTGGCTGCTGTGGGCACTGCTGAAGCGGCTGCAGGCTGAGGTCATGCCACATCTCCCTCTGGGTCACAGCAGTGACCTGGTCAGTGAATCTTGAGGATCTCCTGTGTTTGCATGCAAAAGGGGTTTTAATTTTGATGAAATTTTAGATGAAGCTGAGCCTTGCCCACCATCCTCTGCAACAGGAGGTGAATGATATGTGCAAAGCTCTTACGCTGAACAGATTTACTCTCCTGATACTTTAACTAGAACGGTTAGTGCATTTAATGCTTTCCCTTTCCCCTTTTCCCACTCTTTCCTTTCGTTTTGCAAGCAGAACAGGAATAAAGCTTCGGGAAGAGTTTAGGGCCCTTCCTAGAGCTTCCAGCAGCAGCCTGTAAGCGCGTCTGCCCGTGGATTTGGTGCAGAAGCCGGGTTGCTTCATGGAGCAGACTGACGGCGTGCTGCCTCAGGGAACAAATGCGCTTTGTTTGCATGTGACAGTAAGGACACCAAGCACCTACAAGCCTTGTTTTCATCCTCCAGCTCTTTTTGCGCCACAGGTTGAGGGGGATGGAAGGCACAAAGTTGCTGAGCAAGTTTCTGGCTGGAGGTTGGATTGTGTGGACCTGGGGATGCTGCGGTGCAGCCTCCTGCGGGGCCCTGCAGCACCCAGCTGGGCGCAGGAGGGGGACGTAATCTTCTGGGCTCCGTGAAACCGGTCAGCGAACGCTTCATGGGAATGCAAGGCTGGGAGGGGGAGGCGGAAAACCAGCACTTGGAGGAAGGAAATCCACTTTGTGCCATTCCTGCTAAGGGTCAAGAGTCCCAGCTGAGCGATGTTTCCGCTCTGTGCGCGGCACAGCCCTTATCGGACGCTGAGTGCTAAAGCAGGGACGGACACATCGCAGGGACGGTGGTGGGGTTGTGAGGTGGAAGATGAGCCAAGGGGAGAGCATTCGGGTGGTTTTGTGGCAGATTCCTGTCACTGAAGAGAAGCTTGGTGTTAGTTTGGCTCTGATAGGGTCGGTTCCTCATTTGAGCTTCAGAGAGTGTTGTTCCTTCCTCCCGCTTCTGTTTTGTTTTAAATAAGATGCAGTGATTTCAGGTTTACTGAGGTTAGAAATAACTTTGGCCAGTCTTTTATTTCTCTATTTGTGTGGTTCTCAAAATAATGTGATCCTGTGCCAGGACTGGGACCGCTACTGTGACCCAGAAACTAGGTAGGAGCTTTCTCCCAGATGCCTGTATGCAAGTACCATTTCACCAAAATAATTTTTCATGTTTCTGACCCTTTTGGGGGGAAAAGGATAAAGAAATTAATCCCTAGAAAGCATACTTGTGGAAAGGGAATAAAAAAGCATCTTGTACTCTAGGTGGCTTTATCTATAAATGCCAGTTTTTACCCAGTGCTGCTTCAAAGCCTTTCTAACAGTAGAAACTGCAGAAAAAGTCAGTAGCTACAATAGTGCCTGGGTTACAGTAAAAGAAAACATAAGAAGAGTGAGAGTCACTGCCCTTGTCTGGGAGCGGGAGGTGGAAAGAGCTCATGGAGAGCCAAGAAAGAGGGATGGGCAGCTCCCCCTGGGAATAAGCTTTTCAGCAGCCAGTTTGGATGTGGCATGTTGCCGTGGCTGCTATGTATGTTTTCCAGTGCGGCGTGTGTCTAAAATATTTGACGCTGAAAGTGTAAGTCCATTATCTAGATGTTTGAGAACCAGACTGGCATAGCCCCTCCAGTTCTTCAGCAAGATGGCCTGGAGCTGTCTGGCAGCAATACCAGTGCTGCTGGAATAAACGGTTTGTGGCTTGGGAGACGTTGCCTGGCTTTGGGAAAGAGCTGGGTTCTGTCGGCATGGGCCGGAGCAGCACTGATGCCTTCGGGGTGCAGAAAAAAAGTGGAGTTGGGAGGGTTTGGAAGTGAGTTGCTACCAATGGCTGAAGTCTAAAGCCTTCTAAGCCTCTGCTCCTGCTCTGCCTGAATTAGGCGTTTGAACCTCGTACGTGCATGCTATGGTTCTGAGCAGAAATGCCCTGGGTTCTGGGCTGTCTTTACAAAAGGCTGGAAATGCTCCCGGCTGGAGGGGCTTGGTCAGCAGCTGCCATGTCTTAGAGGGGAGAGGTTTGATTGCCCCTTTTCAGCAGTCCTTCAGCTAACTGGTTTCCCAGCTTTTGAAGTGTTGTTGCTTCTATTTTGTTTAAAAAAACTTCGGTCATGATAAAAGCATTGTGAGGGGCATTTGCTTGCTGGGAAGGAAAACACAAGCTTTGCATTTTCTTTCTCCTCATCAATTTACAGGCTATTTCTGTGAATGCCAGGCATTGTACAGGTACCCTAGGATCTTGTGGAAAGTTTATGTAGTTTTTTAATGAATTATATTATCTCACTCTGTAGGAAACAGACATTGACCTATTTAATTTTGGCTCTAGGTAAAAGAAAAAATAAATCATTCAAGGAAATGGTAACAGATAAATGTAATCCCTGTTAGTTTCTGTGCTAGGTGGTGGTATCTGCTCTACCTTTCCTTTTTCTTCCCTCACCTGATCTTACCGGATCACCAGGGCAAATCTGACTTGTGTCTGACTCCTGTGGTCTGGCTGGGGATGAGGGTACCCCAATGCTGCAGCCAGCCACCAGCATCTGCAAAGGCTGCTGGGCCCCCCCAGGAGGAGCATCTGCTCCGCATTAGTGCTAATGGTGCCTTTTGGTGCTAATTGGGTCTCAGAAGCAGGGTGAGAAACGCCGAGCTATAGGCTGCAATGTTTGTGCTCCAAAGGCAGATGGTTCTACTTGTGAGAAATTTTGTAATATGTGAACTTACTTTCTTGCCAGCCCCTGGGGACCTACATGTCCTCTATATGTAAAAGAGTGTGTGACTAAGCGATCCATGTGAGATAGCAGCGTAGCCAGGCATGGATTTGCAGGGCGGGAGGGTGGCCAGCAGCTCTCCTGCCACCCTGGTGCAGCTCCCGTCCCATCTGTGGCCACAGGGCCCTGCCACTCGCTAGCCAACACACGCCTGGCAGTGGCTACATAGAGCTGTGTGCTGAGCTTGCGCCACTTCTTTTCTTTTTCTTAAATTGTTTTTTTTTCTATGAGAAGAGACCAGATTTTAATCTTAAAAAACCCCCCCAGACTCCCCCCCCCCCAAAAAAAAAAACCTCCAACAAAAACCAAAACCAAACAAAATCTCAAACAAAACTAATTTAGCCTGATTACTTTGCCTCTAGGTTTTTCCAGGCTCACAGTGTTACAACCAGGGACTGAGAGTCTGGTAAATAGGTAAATGTTTAACTAGAACTCACTGTAAAGAATAAACATTGAGGAATACCACATGCACAAGGAGACTAGAGGGACTAATAAAAAGCTTGCAAAAAAAAAAAAAAAAAGAGTTGCTAAAGCTTCTGCATTTATTTTTCCCAATCCACACAAAGAGATTCCTCTATTATCAGCTCAAACCAGCCATAGTGGTCAAAGAGCCTGACAAACAGAATGACACTCCAAGTCAAGGCATTATTTGGAAAGAACGACCAAGAGTTCACTCCTGTGCGACCACCCACCACCACTAGGAACCACCCAAGACCTCCCATGAAGCCCCTAACAGACTTAATGCGCATGTGCCAAGGTGATGTGGAGATGGAAATGAGTGCTGGGAAATGTAATGCCTATGTGTATTCTGTATGCAAATAAGTTTCTGTGAGTCTCGCATTCGGTGGATGTGTTAGACAGAGAGATCCCCCATGTCCCTGGTGCCGAATAAAGGAATGCCTGCTTCTTAAGACTACAGTGGTGTTAAGAAGGTTGTTCTCAATTTCGGTGACAACAGGAAAACAGCAACTAGTGAACGATAGTAAAAATAATCCTTCAACGCAGTCATTCTCAAATGAGCACCCATCTACTGGGCTTTTCTGGGCCCTTCCTTCTGCAGCCCATGTTTCATCTGTTGTCCATGTTAGCATCTTTTCAAGTTCTATTTTATCTTTTTGGAGCGTGAGCTAATATGCACACAGATGTGGATAAACTGTGGGGTTTATTATTTTGTTCTGTATTTCTTTGCTAAAAATCCCTGATGTTCTGTTTCACTTCGTAACTGCAGGTAGCACCGAGCTACGCTGCTGGTATATGTACCGTAATCCTGGCGTCTTGAAAGGCTGATAGTTAATTGGGAGCTCGCTGCTGTGATGGTCAGATACTTTGTCATTGGCTTCCTCCCTTTGGTTCCCTCAAGGCAAAACTCTTCTTGCGCCTTCACACATGTGCATCTGGATAATATATCTCTTGCCATATTAATAGAGGAAAGCAAAAAAAACCCCAAACAGTAAAGACTGTTGTAGATCTATGTCTAATTCTAGAGCAGGAATGCAAATTTGAAAGGTTTCCATTTGTCCTGCAATTTCATTTGGCCCATCCCTACTTGGGGAATAGCAAAGCTGTGAGTTGCCAGGCTCGTACTGCCTGAACTCATGGGTTTTATCCTAAACTCAGATCTCTTCTGTGTTGCACTACTGACAAGGCTTCAGCTAAAAAACAGTAGCAAGCGTGACAGCAGTGAGGAAAACAAGGTGTGTGTCAATAAGTGGTGTCCCAAAGGAGGAAAAGTTGTCTTATGGAAGAAAAACACCTCTATGGAGGGGAAGGTTCAGAAGGGTGAAAGTAAATATTGGAGGAACTGGTGTAAGCCCTTAGAGAGTCCAGTTATGGCAAATGGAGTTGGAAAAAAACTCCTCTGTACCCTTGGCGAGAGTCAGACTTTAGTATGAAAAAGTCAATTGAGAACAACAAGAATTTGCTTGGATAAATAGGTGAAATTGCCACTGTATTGGGTAGGAAAGCGAAGTTATGATCCCGTGAAGAAGCCTTTGATTGCAAACCAAAACATCCACAAATATGATGTTATGTGTCTGTTGATTTTACACAAGAGGCCTGTCGTAAGCTACTAAACCACCAGGACATTGCGTTGTGCTTCCCACCACCGAGGGCATAGACATGAAGAGCTAAAGCTCAGACCTCACGTGTATCTTGGCCCCAGAGTCAGGCAGTGGCTCCTCTGGGGTGCAGCCCTGCTCCTTCTAGATGGAGATCCTTTTTGCCTTGTGCCAACAGGCTCTGGACAGTGGTACCCTGAGCAGGGCAGGCTCCCGCAGGGCAGAGGGATCCCATGGGAGCCCCACTACCCAGAATTAGCCTAGTTTCTGCACCTTCCTTCTCTTCAGATATCGGAACGATATCCCACAGCGAGCAGTGGTTTAGTGGCCCTTGCTGGGAAAATGGAAACTGTAGGACTGGTACTTTGGGTGCAGTAGCTACAAGGTTTTGCCTGTAGCTATCCCCCAAGTGAGGGAGGGGTGATTTACCTGGTGGTTACTCCAGTGTAGGACAAAGCTCCTCTTACTGTAAAAGAGATGTCTTCCTGCAGGTTTTACACTTCGGCTCAGCCTGAAGGAGTTTGCGCTCTCAAGTGTCTCATGCTCAGACAGATTATGTCAATAAAAATCTTGTTCAAATATTTCCTCTGAATGCTTAGAAAAACTCAACAATCCCTTTGCCTGAATTTGATCGTCTTTCCAAATGCAACGCATCCTTTATGCAGCTCCCACATGTGATGCTCCAACCAGATTCAAACTACAGTGAACTATCATTTTACTGAATTGAATACATTCAGTTTTAATTGCAGAGAGAATAGTTTTATCTATGCTGTATACATAACCAAATTCTCCTCACATTTAATCATTTCCTTCTACCATGGGAAAGTCAGAGGTGATTTCCCTTTGTGGCAGGTGTATATTGACTGGCACACGTACGCGCCAGTGCTTGGGAGTCTGGGCTAAAAACAGAATGTCAAATGCCTTTTTTAGGGATCCCTTGCCCTGCAGTTAATCAAGACAAAAGGATGTTTTCTAAGAAGGAAATGTTATGTAGGGATTTTTACTATCTCTGAGTGAAGACTCTCTTGACAGTTGGAATAAACCAGCTGCTGTTGGCCAGGAATCGTGCTCCATGCATTGCTTGCTCCCTTATAAGCAATGTCTTTATCTTTTTAGCAATAAAAAAAAAACTACAGTAGCTTTCCTTTAATCTGTGTAATAATGTTCAAACATAACCATTGATCTTCTGTGTCAGAAACATAAACAAGTATTACTAAATGGCATGTGACAAAGCTGATGACGTGAGGCATCTTCATCCTGTTGTTTTGAAACAAGATGGGAGAAGCAGAATCCTTAAATCTTACAAATTTCAATTTAGATGATGTTTCCAATAATTTTACTGACAAGTTTATGGCTAAATAGGCAGTAGATTTCCCTTCCTGGGTGGAAGATGGCATTGTGGAAGCTCTCTGAGGTCCATCTGGGCAGTGGTAAATTTGGACCCCATGATATGTGTTAACTGGGAACCCACCTCACTTTGGATGTTCTCCAGTATACCTGGTCCAAGAGGCGGAGGTGGCCACGTAGTTACCTCACGTGGTCTGCCTGGTGTTTGTGGGCACAGTCCTGTGTCTGTCATCAGCATTTGAAAAAGTAACTAAGCCATTTCGGGTTGGGGAATGACTTGCTGGTGGCAGCTCTGCAAGAATTGGGTGTTTTAAGAGATCCCAAATAGAACGCGACTGTGATACTTTGAGGGGTTACTCCAGGCAGTGGGACCTCAGCTGGAGCACAGTGTCCTGGTTCATGAGCTCTCTTTGAGGAAGAACTCCATGTTCCCCTCCATCTAAGTGAGTCATGGCCTTGCTGCACTGGTGGGGCTTGATGGCAGGGGGATGGTGGCTGAGCACCAGCCGTCTGTTAGCGCTTTGTAGAAATAATGTCTCAAGGCCTAGCTGTGCAGGGAACTGTTGTCCGTAGCAGATAAATAGCATGGGTTTTTTTCCATAGATGAGAAAAGATGACACCACTCAAGGCTAAAGTTTATATCGAAAGGAGGAAGTTTGTGAAGCCAATAAATCTGGGGTCATGCTTACCTTGTGAAGACGGAAGAATGTGTCCCCTCCCTTCCTGGTATGGCCTGCAGTAGCCCGAAGGTGTGTTGGAATGATGGCTGGTTTTGAAATGTTTTTTCTTGTTGGGCAGTTTGTGGTTCATGAACCGCATCATCAACTATGTTGGGCCTCTTCCCTTCACTGCATCTCTCCGTGGGAAGTTCTCCTTATGGTGCAGCCTTGGTAGAGAAGGCAAGTGTGATTCTTCTCTGAGGAGTTAAAAAACGTGGAGGAAATCATAAGGCTTGGAGATCTGATAGGGGGTTAAGCTGGAAAACAGCTCTAGAGAAGAGCTTGGGACGTAGCTGTAAGAGAAGCTCTCCTGTTGGCACATCTCTCTCGCTTTTGAAGCATAGGCAACCTTTTGTTGAGATTCCCATCTCTCAGCCTGATGGCACTGAGATCTGCTCTGGTGCTTCAGAAACGGTGCTGGCATTTGCATAGCCACTACAAGATCCTTTTGCGCTGTGAGCTGAAGGTGCTCTACAGCTGGAGGGAGACCCCAGCGCCAGCTCGGCCCCAGGGGTGAGCACAGCCCAGAGCAGACCAGAGGGGGAAACACAGCACTGCAAACAGATTTTCTTCTTAGTTTTTCTGCTTTGCCTGAAGCAGTAGACCAACGAGCCTTGCTGCAGTGTCTGCGGGGGGACTGTATTGGAGAGGACGTGCAAGTCCCCTGCAGTATCAGGGATGTTCCCCACCTGATTCCCCATCTGCAACAGCCATCAAGGGGCTTGGGCTGCAGCGGGATGAACAGTTCCTATCTCCTCAGTGTGCAGTAAATATAATAAAATCACAGGCTTGTGATTAAATATCCCTTTTAGAGAGAAGGAATAGGGTTAAAATCTCCAGGTTCCTGATACTGATGCAGTCTGTTTAGTTAAGGGAGCATAAAACAGGCCCAACAGCATCAAATGTTCAGATATCTGTATCATTAAACCTATGTATATTTGTCCTCTGAAACATAGATATGAAAGGGGAAACATTATATCGTTCTCCATTTCTCGTGGGACGCAGTGATGATATCTCAGGGAAGTGTGAGAGTTCCTTTCATCACTGAACTCCAGTGTGATCTGGGAAGTAAAGGAAGTGGCGCAAAATCCCCTGACTTTTGTGCCAGGGCTGAAATAATTTCCCCTGAAAGTGAAATCCACATGACAAATAAACCCCGTTCTTATAAATGGCCTAATTAAAAGCAGTGCTGTCAGATGCAAAATATGAGTCATACAAGGAAGCCTTCCAGAGGGTAAAGCCTGCCCCAGATGGCTTTTGCTAGCGGTGATTGAGGAAGAGGTCTTCTGTCCAGGGACCTCTGGGGAGATATCTTGGGGCAAATCAAGACAGCAGGAGACAACAGCCCCTCTCAAACCCAGTTCCACCCCGCACCACAAAGTGGGGCAAGTCTCAATCCCTCGTCAGAATTGGTGGATCCAGAAGTCATGGCTTGCTCATAGGAGGGTCTTTTGTCTTACCCACCTCCTGTGGTTTGCCATGTACTCTTGACTGTTATGAGTTTAACTTCTTCTCCCTCTACACTGACCTATCTGTGTGTGTACATTCTTCTGGTTTTGCCTGGAAGTGTAGATGGCAGCATGCGTACAGTCTATCCAGCTTTATGAGATCTTGCAGGCTTCTTCTTTGCTGTCAATGATTTGCCTTCTACTGCCCCCACTTAAATTTGAAGTCTTTAATTCCCACTGGCATGTTTGGTTGGTGCTGCTGAGCAACACACTTGGCTTTTTGCTAGCACACAGTACCTGCAGACTACCTACAAGAAGGCAGGTGTCTGAAAACTCTCAGGTTCTTATGTTGAATTGTGTTATGAGAAGTCATTTAGCTGCTTATTTTCATACTGAGCTCCTGGAGTTGTGGCTTTGGCTTGTAAGCTGTTGCCTAAGCTGGTCTGAGAGACCAGTAGTACTGGACTGGGTCTGAAACTCGGGGACAAAAGGCATTAAACTCTCTGTGTGGTCTTGGGATAGTTTCCCTGGCTTTGCTCTTTGAGGACCAGATCTGCTCCCCAGTGTAGCTTGTCCCAGTGTCTGGGAAAGCTTTTGCCTGCAGTGTTTGTCACCTTTTGGATTTTGTTATTCTCTGTGCAGTATCTAGAGTTAAACTCCTTAGAAGGCATATGAGCTTCTCCAAGATGCCAAGGAATGTGTCAGCTAGGCCATTGCCTTGTACGTATTCAGTTATGCTCTTCACTTTAGAGCAATAATGCAACTGTCTGTGTAAGCAGACTTGTTTTGCAATTCCATCATTTTGGTTTTGAGGCAGAAATATCCAAAGCTCAGAAACTGCATTCTGCAGATGCAGACATAAACGCGAACAAGTTTCTTAGTTTCTAGAAAAAAGGTGGCCGAGCAGGCTGTGAAGTACTTGCCAAGCATGGGGGCAACTTTCTTGAGCTCCCTTCTGAAGCCCAGGGGTGTCTGTGTTTTCACAGAGAGTAAAGCGGAACACGGGAAGGGTAGGTCGCTCCGGATCATGTTGTGTGACCGTCTAGGAGCTGGGATGTGCTGTTTTGTGGTCTTGGCTTTTAAGCTTGCAGGCTTGTCATGTAATGCGTATTTTCTTATGGAAGTATGCTCATATTTTAAGCCTACAAATTTTTCATGCTACCAACCCCGCCCCCCACCCCGTCCAATAAATGTTCCCAAAGGAATTTACAGCTGGTTATTTCCACACTCTGTTTTGGGCAAAGAAAACAAAACCAAAACATGTGGTCAGGGCTGGGGTTGCCAAGGCTGGAGTGGAGGAGACTTGCTGCTGCAGTTCATCCTCCCAGACGTGCTCTTCTGCTGGAAAACAGATGGGGAAAGCTTGACAGCAGCAAAGAGCTGATTTTGCTATACTTGAGCATTTCCTCTCGTGAAAGGGAAATTACAGCATTGCCTGGGGCAGCAGGACGGATTTGCTTGGTCTTTGGCAGGGCAGGCTGTCGTGCACACAAGCGGTGGGGATTTTTTTATCTGGCAGAAGGTGAATGAATCCTATTTGCTGGGGTTGAAAGGATTGCACACTGCTGTCTCAGGCCTGCAAATCTATTGGTGAGATCCAGTCCCCCGTGGATATCAGATGATGTGGTTTAAAAAAAAAAAAAAATCTGAATTTGGGGTATCGGTCATTAGGAGCTGCTTTCTCCTGTGGTTCTCACACTGTGTAAGCTTCTGTTTTGGAGAACTGAAATAATTTGCTCAGTCCTTAATGAGAGCCCCTTTCTCCCTACAGACTGCTTGTGACTTTTGCTGGCAGTGCTTTCAGTTATGGTCCAAAATGCATGAGTCCAGCTTTCCCAGAGACGAAAAATGATCTCTCAGTGGCTTTTATATGCCATCACCATGTCAGTGGTTCCTACGAGCTGGTGTAGCTCATGGCAGCAATACACTTGTATTTAGATGCCTGCTTGTATTAGTTACCTGGGATTCAACTTTATTTTGGCTGCATGTTGCGGGGCAGATGTAAAGCAAAGAGAACAACACATAAATTAAACCTTGCCTATACAGTTCAGAACACAATAAATAGATCACAGAATGGCTTGGCTTGGAAGGGACCTTAAAGCCCATCCAGTTCCCCCCCCTGCCCTGGGCAGGGACACCTCCCACCAGCCCAGGTTGCTCCAAGCCCCGTCCAACCTGGCCTTGAACCCCTCCAGGGATGGGGCAGCCACAGCTTCCCTTCCCTCCTTTCATTGAGATGAAGGAGGATGGGGCTGGTGGCAAATATTCTTTGTGATGACTTTTCAAAGAAGCGCTCAAACAAGGTTGTTGAGTCATCATAGGCTACAAGGAAAAGAGCAGAGATTAAACTTTCCTCTTGACAGGTGACTAAAGAGCGGGCTCATGGAAGTCACGCATTCCTGAGCAGGAACAAGACCGGGCGTGAAAGTAACGTCATTAAATCGAGTGGGCAGGGGTGCAGCCTCGGGGCTCGTGAGGGGCCAGGAAGCTCACAGCTTCCCCAGCGATACGCGACGGTGGTCTTAGGCATGAGGAGGAGCCCACCTTCCCTGCGCCCGGGTGCTGTGGCCACAGCCCAGCCTGCAAATCCCTGCTGCATCTGCTACCTGGAAAATAGTTGAGCGTTGTCTAAGTGTTCATGTTGCAACAGAAAGCAAGAAAAACCATCTGGGCAGGGGGAGAGGGAGAGAAAATTCAGCATTTTTTTTCTGGAATGCTCCTTGTGGCAGGGAGTCGGAGTTGGAGAAGGTGAGCTGTAACCCCTGTGGCAGGTGGCGCTCTGTTACCAGCAGTGCAACCACAACCCGCTGCCTGGCGGCGCGGCCACAAAACAGAGGCGTTATCGCTTCCATCTTGGCCTTGGACTGCGGGTTTTCCTGATTTCCATTGCGAGGGCAAAGTGCTGGGGCTGCCGTGTGTGCGTTTGGCCAGCGTACCTGTGGCCGGTGGCCGGGCAGGCAGGCTGTCCTGTCGACCTGCGAGTCCGTCTGAACGCACCGTGAAAAAACAGGATGGCTCTTTTGGGCTCCGGTGCATAAATCCTGATGGATTTTCTGGCTGTGGGACAAATCTGCAAGCAGGTGGCGCTTATCTTAAAGGATGTTAAGTCTCTTCTAAATATACTTATGTTTTAGGATAAGATGGCCAGGGAAATACCCGATTTCCTTAAAATAATTTTAAGGAAGTTGTGTGTCTCTGTTTACAGGCTGCTGGGAGGATAGAGTTTTAAAAGTGGGATTAGCTAATGGGGTTACCGAATGCAAGCACAGTGCATAATTTTGTTGTTAATAACGCAGCCAGAGTGCTGGCAGTCAATGCATTTAATAGAGAAATCAATATTTCAGCTGAGGGAGGTGTTTTACAGTATCTCTCAATGTGCCACTGGGGTTTTTAAAATGTTAAACTAAGGCTTTCTTGGGGGGAGGGAAAATAGTCCATTAAAACTTAAAATTTGTGTCAGCAGTAAGGTACATATATGAGCATTGTATATCAAAATGTTACTCTAAAGGAATCCTTAGGCAAGGGTTAGATATTCATATATTAGTCAGACATGCGGGCAGTGGGAATCCCTGGCTGGAGGGAGCTGGCGGGGGGAGGGCTGTGTGCTTCATGGATCCATGGGGTGCTGCTGCCTGCCCTAAAATATGTGTAATTTTTCAGCATCCACCAGCAGATGCACCCCTGCCTGCCCTCTGCGTCATGCTCCGCGGAAAAATTTAGTGTCTCAGTGAAAAAATCTTTTGCCCTGAAGAGAGCGGGGGAAAGAAGGAAAGTAGAAGAGCCTGAGCCAAAGCATGTAGGAATTTTGGAAAGAAGGCTGCA